>JASGXE010009471.1:0-31439 GCA_030068105.1 Sinentomon sp. SZTP_YWyxl
ACGTGCTCGCTGTGGTATGGCGTCGCGTTTGCTTAGGTTAACGGCTAAGAATATTTTGTTCATCCCAATTGAGAACATCGTGAAGAACTAATGAATCAGTTTTCGGTAAAATAAAAAATACACGTACATAGAGCGGGAATGCAGGGTATTCCCAATGGATCAGTGCGGAATTTCCTTTATTTTGCTTTTGGCATCCTTTATTTTGCTCTTGGCAAGCTTTGGACTGCGACAGAAACTTTCAGGGCCCTCGAGCCGATTTCGAAAATAGAGCTCTTGGTCAGATTTTTTTAGGAATTCTGGTGTTCAAATCCACGCACATAATTAGATACATATAGATTAGATACATATAGATTAGATACATATACATAGATTAGATAGATTAGATACATATACATATACAAAAAAATTAGATACATATAGATAGTTAGATAAGACAAGATAGATATTAGCAAAGTTTTCTGCACTTGTGGCAGAGAGTGTGTCACAAGTTGTGCGTGTGTCACAAGTTGTGAGTGTTATGTTAATGTTATTGTGTTGAGAGTCGGACAATGGCCGACAGGTTGAGGTAAAATGGTTGAGGCAATGGCTGTCAGCCAGAGTGGCCCTCCTCGCCGAGCCACCGGCCGTATGGCTGTCAGCTCAGATGGCGGTTGATGATGATGATGATGATAATTGCTTGCGCGCCAACGCACTTGGTGCTCATAAGCATATTCGTTTTTCTGACCTGTTGTTGTCTGCGCATTTTGTCATTGCCTGTCACAAAACCGTGGGATAGCAAATGAGTCGTTAATTCGCTGCGACTTCCATTTATGTCCATGGGATTGCATGGGATTCTTATAGGAGAAGGGTCACTGGGAAATACGACTCGGCCAAGCCTATTGCGGAAATCCTCGACCGACTCAGAATTTTATTTTCTGTTTTCTGTAGTCTCTCTTGATGGGAACTGGAATTAGGGCCTATTTGAGAGGAGCGCAACTTTTTTGGATGGGTTTCAAAAACACTGCTTGAGATATTTGGAAGTCGAATTATCAGCTTCTTTTGCAATCAAAATACTTTTTAATGGTTCAAACTTCAAACATCCTTTCCTGCTGACAGAACATTTTCAATGTGATTTGCAAAAATAATGAGAAAAACACTGAGAAAAACTCGACAGCCGTGGAGTTGTTCGCCATTGCCTGAGACCAACTCCCAGACGTTATTTTTTCGCATCTCTTATAGGTCTTTTGCGTGTTGCTTTCCTCGACCCATCGTGTCCTGTAACCTGTTTGTTTGTGTTTTGATCAATCTTATGTGCTCCAATTGGTTATTCTATGCATCTGAAAGCGTGTTGATTCATAAAAACAGCTGATTGTCACTTGTCAGGCTCCACCAACAATTTTTTCGCTTTCAAACTGGCCAATTTGATTCTTTCAGGTCATCGCTGTTGGTTTTTATGCGGACAAATTGTGGGATCTCGAACTATCCACGTGATCTTCCAAAGCTGACAATTTTGATGGCACCTGACCTTTTAAGTGAAGTTTTCTTGTGTGGTTTTCCAGAGCTGTGAAATTTTACACGAGAGAAGAGGGAGATCAAACGAACTTTGACAGCTGGAAGTTGGTGACGGCGGGACGGCCATCCAACTTCACGTGAACGCGTCAAACGAGCCACGTCACGTCAATCCAACTCGTCAATGAAAGGTGCGTCAGTCACATGGTGGTAAACAAGCTTGTTATTGAAAAATGGAAATTTCGGCAACAGCTGATTGATTTTCATCCCATCTATTTGCGGAGGGTCCAGCAAAATGCGTCAAGATTTCTCCTATTTAACTTTACTCTTGCGGTGGATTGTCATATCCTTCCATATCTATTCTATGGCTGTCGATTTGCCTGAACGTTCGACGGCGGAGCGGGCGGGCGACAGCGAATTCGATATTTTTGGTGCCAGTGACAAACATCCTTGCGCAAATGGCAAAAGTGGAGCATCAAACTGGCGCCACAGCGTTCGGCAAGTTGGCATACCGCCTGTAATATACTCACCTGTGCATGTGTTGATTTCCCCAGAAGTCTTGATTACGCCATAGCAAAATTTGTAGGCAGGTATATTCTACCTATATGAGACAAATCCACGTAAAATTTGAGAATTTCAGGACTCAGCTCGCAACCATTGCTCACATGCGAGAATCATTCAGGGGGTCACATGGACAGCAGGAAATTTTTGATGCAGGGCATCTCGACCATCGCTGCACGATGGGATTTGGTGTCCAGAGTCCAAGGGCAAGAGAAACCCCGACCTTTTGACAAGACGGAGAAGCAGGGGCCCGTTATTGGCACCACCTGAGCGCGTGAAACGTCATCAACCATTTCGACAAATGTTGACGATTTGCGCTGAAGGTTTTGCACGGCAATTTTTGTTTGTTCCCAACATTTTTTTTTCATTGAGCCAAAACGAAAAGTTCTTGGAATGCAAGCCACTTAGACAATTGACCTTTTGATAAAATGCTTTGAACCTTCAATAAACCTTTTGAACCTTCAATAAACTATTAAAAGGAGTTCATGCTTTATTCTTTTGCTTTTATGCCTTTTTCTGATGCTATGAAGACGATTTCAGTACACGCGTGGCGTTTTTCTTCACTTTTGTATATGGTACGCTTGTTCGATGCATTGACGACACCTTGAATTGGTCCGGCAGCAAGTGCCACACGCCGAACGTTTCTGCATCACCTGAGCTTATCAGCAGACGTCAGCTGCCGATGGATGGAATAACGGATCTTATCAGTGTTTATATAAGGCGAAATTTCGTGTGATTTGCAATGATTGTTTGTTGGTTTGTGCTGAGTCTCAAATGTTGATCAGATGTCAGAGCGAACAGACGCTTTGAGTCAACAGTTTACTGAGCAGTTTGTCATTTAAGTGTTTGCCCGTCCGTGTCAGTGACTTTTGCTTTCGAATCCTTCTCGCAACCAGGTTTAAGTGTTGACATTTCGTCCAATGATCTTGTTTGGATGCAATTTGACCAACTTTAAATTTCTACCAACTGGTCACAGTTGACAAATAGCTCACGACCACAACTCCAGCGAAAACAGTTCCACTGGAAAGCCGAAGCCATGTTGACACTAATGGACTCCTACTCACCGTCAACACCGACCATAGGATATTCAGGTAAGCCGGCAAACGAACGCAAATTAACAACCAAATTGCTCCATGGCTGAGAATCAAATGGGAATTGAGGACCGTTTTTAAGCAGTTGAGGGTGTTTTGCTTGGTGTCAGCATTCTCACATGTGTAGATCTATTATAACGAATGATTATTGAAACGAATCATGACCTTGCAGCTCAATATGCACTTTGGAACTAGAGGAACTCGCTGACTCCGCTCAGACGCAGTGTTTCCTGCTTTTTCCAGAACGAATTTCAGTGGACTTAAATTCCTTCTAATTCTTGGCCATTCAAATTTTTGCCTCCCCATTTTTCATATGCGTAAGTTCTCAACATTTCTGAGTCTATTTCTGTTTTTTATGGAGTTTGGAGCACTACGGACGGAGTGAAGGAATTCTGGTAAACTTGGGGATTTTGGGAACTTTTTTGTGTGCATAATTCATTTGAAAGGATATTTCTGATTTTGAATTTGCTCTTTTTATCGCAGTGTTCACTGTGTGATTCCTGGGGCGGTTTTTCTTAACAAAACTGCCACGAGACGAGAATTCCTCGTGATTTTTTCCCCAAGTTTTTGCGAACTGTTAATAATTGAGTTCAAAAGTTCACGTGGAAAAATATTGCCGCGAAATGGTAGGTACGCCCATCATTTTTATGTTTTTGAGATGTTGAACGTTCCTTTTTTTTTACGGAATGCGAAATTCGTTGCAGATCTTTCAATCCGGGTGTGTTGTCAGGTGTGCCTTTTAATGCGAGACAGCGCGAATTTGATTTCAGTCAAAGCTGTGCAGCATTTTCCGAAAATTCCTCAGCTGCGAACGCCGATCAAGAAAATAATCAGCTCAGAGTGGCTGCAAAAACAGACGAGAAATATATCTCCAAATTGGGAAGGGAAATATTTCTTCAAATCGAAATAGGCCCCTAATAATTGATTGAAACTATGGTTCGAAACCAAACTCCCGCAGTCTCGCATGAAAAGACACTCGTTAATGCAAGCGAACCAGCTCGGGACGAACCGTTATATGCTTTGAACGTGCATCAAAAGAAGACTTTTTTGACATCGGATTTGGTTTTCATTCGTCCGAAAATCACTGAGCTTCAGGTAAAAATTTCTAACTCATCACTCGCAAATGAGTGAACATGTCGGCCACTGTCATGGTCATTAATGACAGACGAGGAGAGCATCTTTGGGAAGGAAGAGAGAGACAAAGGAGATACTGTGTCATATGGTGGATTGTCATGTTTCGATGTTTTCCGCAGTTAATTGAAGAAACCCGTGTTTTTAAGGGGTGTTTTTCATTTGGCGTGTGCGAGAGTTTTTTTTAGAGTGCCGCCGATATTGCCGAAGAATGGCCAAATGGAACGACAAAATTTCGCTTTGCGCCTTGCAATCAAGACGACATCAGGTTAAACCTTGAGATTTGAGACAACGATTTCAGAAATGGACTGAGTGTACAGTATATGCAGCGCATCTATAGGCTATATGCCTAAAAAAAGCTATTTCACACAAGTAAAAGCAACCGGTTTTTTCGGTGTGTCGTTTCATAAGCTTCTTCAAGCCGCTTCATCGCGCACCTGCACCAAAACAGAAAAAGAAACTTCGAACAAAAAAGTGGTTTTTTGTCAAGGCCATCCATTCCCTCTGTGGCTTGTATCCCTTCCTGGAACGTATTGCGAATATGATTGTGCAACTGCACCATAACGGGCCTGTTGGCGGCCGGCCTGCGGCACTGATTCAGGCGACGAATTTTGTCGACGTGTCAGAACATTTTTTCGTTTTGAGAAATTCCAAATATCATATGGGCCTTTCTGTTTTCAAAGGATGTTATAACGCAATTTCGAGTTGCCACGTTCAGCGAACAGGCCATGGTCGTTCATTGCATGGTTGCATGATTAACATATCATCGATCGATTTTGAATGTTTGAGCCTGAAATTCAAAACAATCCAATTTGAAATAATTGCACTGCCAAAACATGATTTTGTCATCATCATCGTCATCAACCTCCATCTTCTGAGTCATGCGGCCGGTCTCGACGTGAAGGTAAACCGACATTGCATTTCCCGTCTCCCAACACAGCAACAACAGCAGCAGGATATTTCACACAAGAACGCAAACCATACGACACATTTTCTATAAACTCACAGCGAGATGTTTATGTTGAAAACTTTGCTGTTTATCTGATCATCTACCTATAGCGGAAGCAAAAAAAATCCATCTGCTTCGGTGGGTCCATCTGCTTCGGTGGGTCCATCAAATACGTATTTTTATAGCATTGCAGTCAATCACAAAATGGATTTAAACATTCACTCGAGAGTCAAATTAATTGCAGCGTGAGCTTTCATTTTGCTCTGTGGGGTCCCATATTTTTCTTTTCGGAGAGTTCCTCCGCAGAAGTCATCGGACGACATCAGAAGTTTCAATGTGTAAATTTTCATGCAAATGTATATAACTGGATTTGCTGGAAGCAGCAACCAGACTATGAAAAGGCCCAACTTGCAATGCACTTGAAGTCCACCTGGTCCAATAACCAGGTCCTACCGTAATCTGGTCCAACCGAAATCCGATCCTACCGTTAGCCTATCTGGACTTACCATAACCATGGTTCTACCGTACCTGGCCCTACCGTCTAACATGGTCCCGCCGCAATCTGGCCCTATGCCGTAATCCATATGCAGACCCGTCGTTCTTGCTATGCTTTCCAAAAAGTTTCATTGTGGCTCGGAAATATGCTCAAACGAGGCAATAAAATCCATTTTTGTGATTGTATGGACTTCACAACATTTTTGCACAAATGTGGGTTATTGCCATGGTGATCAACTTTTGTCCTTTATCCTTTCTGTACCGCACGAAGATGGGATAATTCGGTATGGTTTGCACTACAGAAGAAGAGAAAAAAGTTTAATTTGGCGATCGTGACTCAAGGTATCGTGACTAACAGGTGCACAACAGAAAATGTCGCATGTCACCAAACTTCTAAAAATAACAATTAATTGCCTCTTAATTAGCTAATTACTGCTGGGCGATCAAATCTTGGAATTGGACGATGTGAGAAAATTAAATTAGTAATCAACATCAACAAACATGGGTGCCTACCTACATACCTAATATCGCGGAGAATTTCATCGTGGAGTGGCAACTCTCAAACAGGTTTAACTAATACCTTCCCACTCGCAACAAGGCCAATTATAAATAGTTAGTGCAATAAATTTAACGAGCTGTGACAGTTTTGCCCTGACGGATGGGCCAAACCGGTCAACCGTCCAATTCTCTCGGCATTTGAAGAAATGGCTGGAGAGATCGGCAACCCTCGCGAGTTTTTTGCCGACTGTTGCGCACCTTTAATACCTCCAGGCATGTTGAGGACACTGGCATGTTGAAAAATGCTGTGAAATGTCAACAACACTGTGGCACAGTTTGCATATGATTGACGTAAACTTTCTGTATAAGTGTTGCGCTTTTCATGCCGAAAGCAATCCCAGAGCAAACCACAAGCAGAGTTTCAAGAAAAATCCGCAGTGACAGACGAACATTTTTGAGAAAGTTATTTATTTGGCATGCCTGATGCCGGCACTTGTCTCAAAACCTTGGTGTGGAGAAACTTCTTGTTTCCCATCTTTTCACACCTGTCAAATCGACTGCCTTGCATCTGCTTGATGCTCTTTTGAAATTACCATAAAATCAAAAATTTGCAAGGCAATTTTTCTAAAAATCATCGAAGTACCTTAAAACGAATCACAGTTTGACGTCAAATTGGAAAAATTCATTTCAAATGCTAATTTAGGTGCAATTCTCATTATTTATTGACCGCCCTTCTTAAGAATGCGAATAAGCGAGTAGAGATTCGATTTTTTTCCATCAAGAGAATGGTCAGGATTTAAACACAAGAAGGTTTGAGTTTGGAGGAAAACTCTCGTTTTTCAGAAGAGGCGATCGAAACATGCGAGGGATATCTCCGACATTTTGCAATCATCATCATCACTATCATTGTCATTGCCATTGCCTTTCTAAGCTGATAGCCATGCAGGCGAAAGTGCGTTTTATTGAACAAAGAACAAAACAAATTTAAACTGCAAAAGGAAATTAACTGTCAAGAGTCATGGCAAAACGAAAAAGTTCAACAAATTGGGACAAGATTATTTTGATGTCAACATGATCAGGGGATAAGACAGAAGATATAGAGCTCGAAAAACGGTCTGTGGCTAAAGAAAAGCAAGATGGTCAGGCAAACGTTTTGGAAGTCTGAACAGAGAAATTCCATTCCATACAATCAGGCATTACTGAGAAGTGCTGTTCCTTACCCAGAAAGAGAAGGGCAAAGCTCACCCTCGACAAAACGATATATTGATTTGCCGCTCCTTGAAATTTCATCTGCTTCATGAGATCATTTTTGAGAAGTTGAAGTTGTTATTGAAAAGATTCAACGGAAGGCAGCTCGATTCGTTGCTACCGAATCACGCTGCCTGGCCGCGGTTTGTCAGCTTTTCTGGTTCGTTGTTTCACCTGTTCAAAGGCCGAAATCACCTGGGTCGTTGGACTGAGCTGCTGAACATGAAAAGCCTGCCGTGGACAAGGAATTTAACTTTTTTCGAACTCTGCTGGACTTGGTGTAGGTACTTTTGGGGCATGATGTCATGGGAATTGGACTCGCAAACGCACATGTCGCCAAAACAGGCAGGGAGCACGAAGCCAGAGCTCCAAAGCACCTTTATCTCTTTACAGAAACTCCACTCAGGGTGCTGTTTTGTCCATATCTCAGTCAACGCAACGATTGGTATACCTATCAACTGCACGTATAGGCTTATAGCCTATAAGCCTATACGTGCAGTTGATTGATCTCCGACGGACGAATCAACGCGAACTGGACCGTCTGGACCACCTTGTAACAAAGTGTCAAAGGTCAAATCGGATCAATGTTGGTGAGGCGCATCATGGGTGCCAATTCGTTGACCTCTGTCATTCTGGCGGGACACGTGGAAATAAATTCGCCATCCTCAACATTCAACAATATTATCATTGTTTGGCATTGTTTGTTTGATACTGCTGGGCCACGTTGCAAGCGAAGGCACGCACATGTCCGGGGGGATATCAACACGGTCTGGTCTCACAGGGTGGACCGTTTTTAATGTTTTTGTGACGATACATGGAGCAATTCTGAATCTGAACAAAAAATCAATAATTCTTTATAGTGATTATTCGTGTCCAATTTTTCAACTTTCGGCATTTTGGTTACATATTCCTGTCAAGACACGAATAACTTGACGAAAACCCAAGGCGAAGAACCGGCGAACACTTGGCCGGGCTAACCGGGGCCAACCCGTAGCCGCCTGCCTCATCGCTCCGCAACACGGGGTGGGAGTTGTTGGACAGGACCTTCTTTTTCTTTTCACCCTGCAACAAGTAATCCTTCCTTGACACTTCACTTTGAAGTTTGACCCACCTTCTCCTTATTTCTCCCATAGACGACATGAAGAGTGCATGGGTGGAGCGGACAACTTTCGTGTGGCAGAGCAGGCCGAAACAAGTCGTCCGTTGGCGTTCTGTTGTCTCGTTGTTGTCATTTTTGGTGTGAAAACAAGCTCATTGCCCACAGTCATTCGTCATTTTCATTACTCATCCTTTCCTTTTTTCTTGTTTTGGTCCGTTTGTGCTACTCATGTGATTTGTGAAGTGATTTACATGTTCGTATAAAGGAGCTCCAATAAAGCTTTTTACCGTTGCCGACCTCTGCAATGGCTTCCCTGCCCGCAGGTTGATCTGATCAAGTGGTTATAAACTACCACTCCGCCAATTCTTTTGGTTTTGTGCGGATCTGTCATTGTCGCATCGCAAATTGATTCAAAATGTCAAAGTTATCTGTCGTCGGTAAGTAAAAAAATTGCGAATGTCTCAAGCACTTCTGAGCTGGAAGCTCTCTCGCCGTGTCAGCTTGGAGGTCAATGATCTTCTGACCATTACATTCTGACCATGACACTTTTTCTTGGTGTGTCACAGCTACATTCAGCATGTATTCATCTTCAAAGTTAATCTGTCCGTCCTGGAAATATCGGCTTGGACACTTTTTTTTTATCACGTATAAAGAGGTGAGTGATCAACCCAAACGCGATAAAAAGTGTTCATATCGATATTTCTGTGACGGACAGGAGCTGCTGTAAACCGTGCTGCATCGCTGTGACACCTCGAGAAGTTTCATAGTCAAACAGTCTTCAAAGAAGGTCTTCAATGAATATATAGATCATTGACATCCACAACTGACAAAAAAGTCCACCAACGAAATGGATCTTCATTATTTCGTTTGAGAAGTTTGCCGTTCCAGGTTTTGCTTTTGCCAAGCCATCCGCGTCAGGCTAGACGTTGCGTGGAACTCGAGACTGGGATAATGCACGGAAGCCCAAGAGTCCTTGGCCAGAGGAAAAATGTAAATTCGCTTTTTTATCATTTGCTCCAATCACGGATATGTAAACACATTATTGTTCGGAACCCTTTGAGTCATGCAGGATAACCCAAAATTTCTTTGGCCTCAGCAAAAATTTAAATTTGCTGTTTTTTGTCATATTTTGTCTATTTGAAACTTGTTTTTTCTTTTTCGAGAACAAACCAATGTCACCACTTTATTTGGACCACAATTTCCGATTAAAGTGTTGATCATCCATGGTGAGAAGTAGAAAACGTTTCAGATCACAAAATATGCTAAAAAAAGAAGATGACTTTTTGTCCGAAGTATCTGAAGAACGGTGGTGAAAATCCCGTCATCAAGCCAGGCCTCGGCTGCAAAATGCCCACGCTGAACACTGTTGACTGAGAAAAAAAAAACAATAAAAAAAAAAGACAAAACAAAAACATATCGGCAGCTTTTTTGGAAATTCTCAAAAAAAATAATTTCGGCAGCTTTGGTGCGGTCTCTGGTTCTGCTCTTCGTTTCTGACGTTTCGTCTGCTTGTGGCTGACGAGTGAGTGAGACACATACAGGGGTACCGAACAACAGTGTGGGTATGGTGAATGATTGGTATGAATGGCGCCAGAGTAAGGCGCAAAGTATGAATGGGTTGATGTGGGCGAAAAGAAGCCCTGGGGAACACCCCGAAAACCTTACACAAGTTTAAGTTTTAAGTTTGAGTGACGACCAGAGACCGTCGATACTCGACGTGTTCGAGTGTTCAGCAGAGTTGGGCCAAATCAGAGTTGCGAATTGCGAGTTGCTCAAGCAGAGCTGGTGGGTGGTGAGTGGGATTTTTCAGGTTCAGCTTGACAGATCAGAGAAGCCAGGGCGAAGCTGGGCTTCTTCGAGAGGCTGCGTTTCACAGGCTGTTCGGGTGGCCAAAAAAAGTTTTTGCATGTGGCGTGTTGAATCCATGGAAGTAATAAAGAAACCTGGAAGCAACAAAGCCCAGCGAAAATGGTTCCAGGTTGTGTTTCACTTTTCATCCGCAAATGCGGCACCACATTGGCAAGAGCGAAGGCGGAGCCGCCTGAAATGCGCGACTGTCAGCGGTGCGACGCTCACAGAAAGGGACTTTTCTCTGCAATTTGGTGACGGATTTTGATGAAACTTGCTGTGGTAGAAAGCCAAAAAATGTGCGAATTCAGACATGTATGATGATCATCCCAAACTTTCTGCGGGTAAAACAATCATTTGAGTGATCTAACGTGTTGTTGCGAATATATCAAATTCTGGGTTATTGCCCACATATGTTCAATGATTGTGCGATTTCTTTGTTGTAACATGGTTTCGTTCGGCCTGTGGAAGAGTTGTAGGGGAAGCTTTATGCTTTCCAAAAACACCAAAATCATTGCATTTGAGCGCCATTTGGCTATTTTATCAAGCGAGATGCAAACATTGTTTTGTTTACGACAAAGAAGTAGAACAAGCGTCAAAATTGATGAGGCACACAACCAGCCGAGTTCACAAACAAGAAAGAAACCGCGGAAAAAACAGTGCAAGCATGCAGCTCAGAGAGGAAGGAACTGGAACTAATTTTCCGAGAATCCTCTGTGGTTCAGTCGTTGGGCAAACTGTCTTGCGTGCCAGAGGAGCCAGGTTCGATTCCCGGCTGTGGCAGAAGCTTTTTTCAACTGGTTTGTGGACAATGGCAGCAGGTTCACCAGGCTGAGGGGACACACGAGGCAGCAAACGTCGGAAGGTTTTAATTGGCCATCAAAGCCAAACAAAAAACGATGTCTTCCTTGAACGCGAGACCGGGCAAAAATACGAAATTGTTGGGGTTTGGTCAATTAGGGACGCGTATTTTGTTTATCCATGCCAATCGGGGCACATCCTGATGTTGCGCGTGAAAAAAAGCAATAAAACTAACGAAACGCTACCAAACCAACCAGCCAAACCTGCCCCAAACCTATCCTTCCCTTTTACCTATAGGTATAGGTATCAGACGCTGCATTATGCAGGTTATTATGCCACAAGGCAATCGTCAATGGAGAACAGCAAAGTTCTCACATATGACAGCAAATGTCATCATATACCTTTTTTTTCTTCTGCTTTTTCTCAAATTTGTTTATTTCTTTTTTAATCATACAGGAACAAAAACTTTCACCAAGAATTTTGAATCAAAAATAGGCAATTTTAGCGATGCAAAAAATAGGTTTCGGACTCCAAAGGGTTTCAAAAATTGCAGGGAAACAACAAAAATCTGGGAAGGGGAAGGGAGGGAAGGGGAGGACACGCGACCGTCGGCTGCATTATTCGTAAGGTTAGGAAAGGGTAAAGGAAGGAGGGGGCGGAGGGTAGGTATAGGAGTATGGAAAAACACATCATCGGAATGTGGACGGGGCCTAGTCATATAGCATTCAATAACAGACACACAGCAGTCATACACACGCGACCAAACAAGGCCTCCCATACCATCAGCATCAAGCATGCAGCATTGACCAGCACAGCACACACACACACACCACAACATACCCATTCGCAATCTCAAATGAAAACATACAAAAAAGAGAATAAAAGTGAGACAAAGGTGAAAGAAAAGGAAGAAGGTAGGGAAATAATGAAATGATGAAACAAAGTCAACATGAAATTAGATAGGTAGAAGAAAAAGAAATAGTAGGTAAATCATGAAATAGGATAATGATCGCAGTGATACGATGATGAGTTGGTAAGTACCTACGCCTCACTTCCCTTTTCCGATGCACTACAATAAGGGAATGGTTCGCCTTGGAGCGCTGTCCGGCACATGCTCGGTTAGCTAGCGCAGGGAGTCACGGAAGCACCAGCGGCATTCGCCAGCAGTACGCACACTCCCTCTTCCCAGCTGCGTGAAGGAGGGGAGGGTTGCACTGACCACGCAGTGGGGGGCCGCCATCATGGGCCGCCGACTCCGGGCAGGTTCCCGGCTTAGGTCTGGACATGGGTCCCGGACCCGTTCCCAGACCTCAATTTTATCAACCCCACGCAATACACCGGATCAGATCTGTTCGGCACAGGTACCACCTGTCTGTCACAAGAGCACTTTGAAAATCATGTAAACGCATGTTCGGTAGGTAGGTTAGGTAACATCAAGAATGATGGAGAAAATAATCCGATCAGGAAATTCAAGAAATAGGTTGAATCAGATATGAAATATGAATCCACTGTGTTTTGTGAAAGGCGATTCCAGTCCACAATTGTTCTGGGAATGAATGAATACTTAAGATGTTCTTGGAAGGCTGATAAACACGGATCTTGGAAGTATGGTCATGGCGACCAAAGTAATCGGGAACATAAAGGGTTTCAGACGGACATGACCAGCCACCATTATGAGTAAAAATCTTACTTAGAGCAGACAATCTGAACTGGGAACGCCGATCGGAGAGAGAAGGCCAATTCATAGAAGAAAGCATCGAAGTAGGTAACACTTGAATGACGAGAAAAATCATTCTTTACAAAACGAGCTGCCCTGCGTTGAATTTTTTCAAGCTCATCAATGAGGGAGATTTGGAACGGATCCCAGATAATGCAGGCATATTAAAGAAGTGGACGGACAAGTGAAATATAAAGTGTTTCACTTTACCTATTTACGATTTTCCTTTTTCAGAGTGTTTTCTCACTTTTTTGTGGGCCGGTTGTTTTTGTTTGGGTTCGATGGAAAAGCACTCCAATTCGTGTAGATTAATCAAGTGCATGGGGACATTTGCGTTAAAAATCCTCAAAGTTTTGTACTTGTTTTCTTTGCCGAAAATAATTTTTTACCTTTTTTCACCGTGCGAAAAATGCCAAGTTGCTCCAAATTTGCACAAATGCATGCTGTGAAGAACTCCGTCCGAACTTCTGCCAGGGCTCAACTCCATGGAATTCCGCTGGGGCCTCGTCCGCATTGGCCCATGCATTTGCCGGTTACAGTTCGGAATACCTGCCGACCGCCGCCTCCGCCGCTTCCGCCGCCTCATTTGCTCATATTTAGGAGGTCGACGGGAAAAGGAACTGAGGAGGCGGGTCAAAAAAATGAGGCGGCGTGTGCGGCGGAGGCAGCGGTCAGCAGGGGTGGTCCCTGAAAACCGTACAGCCGGACAGGACTGCCGGACAGGCAGAAAGGACCGCCGGACCGACCCGGACAGGTTAGGTTTGGTTAGATTAGGTTAGGATAGACTATCCTAACCCAATCTAACCTAACCTAACCCGTCCGGGTCGGTCCGGGGGTTCTGTCCGGCAGTCCTGTCCGGCTGTCCGGTTTTCAGGGACCACCGTCAGCAGGTGTTCCGAACTGTAACCCATTTGCCTACTGCAACATTTCAGAAGTGATGGGAAATTTTTTCGTCTCACAGTCGAGACCGCCGCGGCTCAGTTGTTCCACCCTGGCATGTGCTTTGTTGGCTTGCCTTGTGGTGGGAAATTTGCTCTCCGGAACACCCATTCCCCCCCCCCAAAATGAACCTTTGTGTTTCAAAATTTCATCAACTTGTGGGGTTTCGCCCCCCGACCCTGCACCAGGGGGTCTGCACCTTGGAACACCATTGGGGTTCTGCCCCAGACCCGAGAACTACAACTCTAGCCCAGCAGAAAAGTTAGTGTGGTTTAGGACACATCCTAGAGCCTGGTGGTAGTGTATTCCACCCAAAAATAAAAAGAAAAATCGTCAAAAAGGAAAACGGAATGCGCGTTTTGCATCGCACACTGCGTCCATTCCCATTCTTTTGCCAACGTGGTGGCGCATTTGCGGGAGAAAAAGGAAACACAAGGTGGAACCAATTCGGGCTGCAGAGAGATGGCGCAATGTTCATTCTAGTTATTTTATTAAACTTCTTTGGTTGAATCTTTGCACAATGTGGAAAAAACAAACAAAAACACAGAACTTTTTTAATTTGTTTTACACTTGTCAAAGGACGAAAGACAAAGTCAAAAGACAGTTTTTTCTCAAAGAGTAGAGGATATGATTATTTTTTAGAAGTTATAACTTATAGGTGAATGTAAAATCACATGGGTCGTTTGCAAAGCAGAATGTCACACTTGAAATGGAAGTGAAAGTGGATCCCTGTGCCATTTTCCGTGGAAAGGGTTGGGTGGGAAGGACGTGTGTGCAGAGATAGGTAGAGAATGAAGAGAAGTGAGTACAAAAGCAAAGGCAAGAGTCCGTTGTTTCGTGCAAGAGTGGGTACTTTGGAAACTGCAATGAGAATATTGAGAATGAGGTGGCCGGTGGGTTGATTGATTGATATTTGATGGGGGAACTGACTAAAACGCTGAACCTGCTTGCTGGTTCGGTCTTGCAGGGTAGAGTCCTGCACGGGTAGAGTTTTCAATACCCACACCCAACCCGTACCCGTGAAGGTGATACCCGTACCCACCCATACCCATAATGTTTTGGATTTTTTTACCCGTACCCACCCGTACCCGTGACGGCGATACCCAAACCCAAGCCATACCCATGAGTAATTTACCCGTACCCACCCATACCCGTGAAAATTTCATACCCGTACCCAACTCATTCCCACGAGACCTCGACGCTGATGGTTGGGCAATGGGCATAAAGACCAGGTGCATGTGGTGCTGTCTACCTGTGTTGCGAAAAGATAGCTAATTCTCACGTGCCTCACAAGTTGCTTGGTGAAGATGTCACAGAACATAGGTCAAACAAACCATATCTGAACCGAAATGAAACAAGATAGGAAGTTGGTAGGTACCTATGAACCGGACGTGCTCGGAATTTGGTTTTCGGCACGATATGCCGAATTCCGGAATTTTGGAAAAATGCTCCTCACGGAATAAATCTCGCAAAACGCAAGCGATCAGCATCAAAACATTTTGGGTTCTCAGCACTTTTCAGATTGCAAAACTCCACTTCAGATCAAAAGAACACAGAATAAATCCCAAAATTGGAGGAATTTTCTTTTCCAAGATCCGCCATTTCTCAAAAAAAAAAAAAAAAAAAACGAGAAAACACTTCAAACACGTGGCGAACTGGCAATGAAATCGCACTCTGAAGGAGAAAGCCATTTAACTTTTGAAATGCCAACTGAACGAAACTTCATGAAACAAAAACGAGATTGCATCTTCTGCGTCCTTCACAATCGGAACCCATGCACTAATCCCAGAACGTGGGTGTCAGCGCGAAGCCTCATAAAATTCGTCAGGAAGCGGCAGTGTCGCGTGTCGGATTTTTGCCGACAGTCGAAACATTCCAAACCGGAGTCCGACCGAACTTCGAACGAAAGTGCAAAATTTGAAGCAGTCGAGGTGCCTTTTTTCACAAAAGTTTAACACATAGCATTTCTGCAGCGTTTCACGGCTTGTTGATTCCGCAGAAATTTTTCCAATGCATGGTGGCCGGCACTCGGGACAAAGTCACCAAAAATGACTCATATCTCTGCGCAGCTTTATTTCTGTTTTACTGCAGACTGTGGGCAGAGCTCTGACAATTCCGGAAATTGCACCAATGAAAATGACGATGAGGTTTGTTTGTGTAGCGTGGTAATGAAATCGGGCAGAAAAATTTGGGTGGACATTGTGTGGCGTGCGCCTCTCATAAAATTTAAAAAACGGCCGTTCCGCTCGGATCGCGCAAAGTTCACAAAATAAAGGAAACTTTGACAAATGACTGCACATTTTCAAAAACAGGCGAGGTCGGTCCTCGACAATTTCTGCCGCTGACCTCAAGTTCTGCGCAAACCGAAAAAAATTCGAATCATTTTTCGTGGTTTTATTTGCGAAAACTTGTCGAAGCTCTGCCCTCAGACTGTGCTTTGCACAGACGCATCAACACGAAAGAATCGTCTATGAACTTTGCGCTTTTGGCAGCATATGAATGAGAAAAATGATCCCGAAAGTGAAATTCAACAGTGTGTCGAGCAGCTTCAAAAAACGAAAAATGTCAAATTTCTTCAAAAAAAGAAAAAAAAGGCACCTTCGATCGAACGAAACCCAAATCGAACGAAAGTTGAATCGAAATTGGCTTTTGAAAAAATGTCAGTGCTCGGCACGCTTTTTTTTCATTTTTTTGTTTTTTATTTTGTTGAGCACCTATTTTTTTTCGGGGGTCCCGGCGCAATTTTATTGTCCCCCAGAAAATTTTTTACCCATTTACCCAAGCCCGTTCCTCCCTCCAGCACCCATACCCAACCCGTACCCGTGAGTCCTTACTAGTGTTCGTAAATTCCCGGGAATTTATTTTCGAGGGAATATTCCCGGGAATATTCCGGGAATATTCCTTTTTCGGGAATTTTGGGAACAAACGAAAATTCCCGGGAATTTTGGGAATATTCCCCATTGGGAATTTTGGGAATATTCCCTGGAATTTTTGGATCATTCCCAGGAATTTTGGGAATATTCCTGGGAAAATTCAAATTTTGAAAATATCACTGGGAATTTTTCGAATATTCCCATGTAGATACTTTATGATTTTCCTGTGGGAACTTCAATTTTTCAAACTCAAGTTGGCCGAGTTCGTGGTTGTTGAACAAGATTATCACATTTTGCCAGTTTCCATATGACTCATTTCACCATCATCGCCAGACCAGATACAGGCTGGCGTGAAAATGCAAAATGCACGAAAGCAGCAAAATGTTGATAATTAATATAGTTGAAGTCAGCCAGGCTGTGAATTCTGTGGTGTATCATTTTCTAGGGTAATCAATTGATGCGAAAGGGCGAATCTATAGCGGCGTATTTTCAGAGTAAATTTTGGGGGATTTTTAAACCCGGTTATTCCTGGCCTGTTTGCGAATGGCTTTTTTAAATTCCAATTTTCCTTTCTTTCGAACTAATTTTCTATTCGAAATATCATACTTCACATTTAGGTAGGTACCTACTGAGCAGAGTTCGTTCAACAGTGAGCAGTTTTGCTCTTTTGAAATCACCGGTGGGGCTGCTCCCGACTCAGAGACTTGTTGGTAAAAATTTATTTAACATTTGCTCCTTCTTGACAAGCATGATGCCATGATCAGGAGTTCGCGACTGCAGGCTCATGTCTGGTTTTGGTAGCTTTTACTGACGAAATCTTGTGTTGAAATTGCCTGCCGACTGCTCGCGTTGGAACTGCGTGGGCGGACTGAGTCTAACCTGCACACCAAAAAAATACAAAGGGAAGTTGTACCTAGGTAGGTACCAACACGCTTTGGGCCAACAAAAAGAATTTGTTCCAATTTTTCATTTTTTTTTTCAAAGTAACAAAGATTATGTTTTAATTTTAAAATGTCAGCTGGCAACCTACATGTAGAATATAGAATTTGTGCTGCAAGGATGTGTGGATATTGCATAATGTTCAACAGTCGTAAAGAAGTTGATGGAAGTTGGTTTTTTTCTCTTGGGGTAATCTAAGGTAAGATTTCACCAGATTTATGGCAAAAACATAGCTACACATTCACAGCCTTGGGTAGACAAGCAAAAGGAGCAACGTAGACAAGCAAAAGGAGCAAAACGGCTCAATGGGGAGAGCAAGCCCACAACAATTAAATTATAGGAGAGCAGCCATCCTCACCCCTTCATAGCAGAAAATACACTTATCAAAGTCCAACCCTTTAGGTACCCCATTTATGCCCAGCGATGGCTGCTCTGGAGACAAAAAGTCAAAGGACTCGCGATTACATAACATGAAATAGGCCTATTCAAATGCAAGAATTTTGCTGGAAATTTTGAATGAAAATTCCCGGGAATTTTGGAAATATTCCCGGGAATTTTGGGAATATTCCCGGGAATATTCCCTTGGAAACTTGTTCAAAGTCAAAAACATTCAGAAAAATCAATATGAGACTGGAAATATTCCCGGGAATTTTCATTGAAAATTCCCGGGAATTTTGGGAATATTCCCGGGAATATTCCCTCGGGAACTTTCCCAGAGGGGCGGGAATATTCCGGGAATATTCCCGGGAATTTTGGGAATATTCCCGGGAATATTCCCTCACTCCGAACACTAGTCCTTACCCGTACCCAACCCGTACCCGCACAGGATTGCTCCGTACCCGTCCATACCCACCCGTCATCCTTAAAAGCTTACCCATACCTGCAGGTACCCACGGGTACCCGCAGGCACCCGTGGGTACGCACCCGCAGTTGCAGGACTCTATTGCAGGGTCAACTGACCTATTTAACCATTACCAACAGGACAAGCAGGTTTCCAGCAGGACAAGCAGGTTCAGCGTTTTAGTCGCACCTTTAATGGGAAGGAGTGCCGGTTGTGTGGGGCTGAATCAGCGGATCTAAAGTCTGTTCATTTTCAGAATGGTCCTCGCCTTTTTTGCAGACATGGATGTGCAAATTTGTGAAAACTCGGTAATCATAGATTTTTGAGCTGGAGGCCTCAATTTTCAAAACTCTGTCCGTTTTCACCTGTCAATCTTTTGATTCTCTACCTACGTTCAGGGATGGGTAAATTGGAAATTGGACACGTATTATACGTGACGTATTATACTCACGTATAATACGTGTATAAAACGTATAAAACCAAAAAAAGACATGTGGCACGTAGTTTTTCTCGTTATTTTGAGCACATCGCAATGCAAGTGAGCAAGCAGGCCTAAATTAAAAGAGAAAAGAGCAGCTACAGGATAAGTCTTTTTATCAATTGCAAAAAGAACACAGGCAGGTAGCTAGATATATACGAGTCCCTACCAAATGTTGACATCAGGCAGGTCTGACTATTGCTATTTGCTGCTGCTTTTTTCCATGCGAAATAACTGTGATAAGCAGTAACAACTCCTTTTTGCCATTGGAATGGTGTCATTTTGTGGTCATTGTTTTGTCTGCAAATTTCCACAAGATCAGAAAAGAGCACTGACCAACAAACAAATTCCTGCACAAAATTAGTTGGGTCTGAATAAAAAAAAATGAAATTTCCTTTTGAATATTTTTAATTAGGAATATATTGAATATGCTTTAATTGATGAGGCATCAATTGTCGTTGTTGGTACCTACTTGTTGGGAGCCCAAAAATTTTGAGAACTAGTTTTCGCCAACATTTGATCCAGACAGAGGGGTCAAGGTATAATGTGCTTTTCATTGTTTGCATTGGGAGTTGGTGCAGTTTGCATTGTTTGCATACAGTTTTTTTTTGGTATATTCAACATCCTCTTCAAATTTTTTACCTTTGAGCAGCAGTAGGTAGGTACCTACCTGCCTTAAGGAACATGCTTTTGAAAAAGGATAACACAAGTAGGTAAGTGGCATCTTTTTCAAGATAAAAATAATGTTGGGAAAACCGGAAATGAAAAATCGCATCTCCATAAACATTGAAACACGAGTAATCCCAGCGGAAGAGTAGTTTGGGGCATTGCAGGACAGAGAGAAGTGAAGTTCACGTTATTTTTTCCATTTTTGAATGAGTTTAATTTTGCACACGGTGTCTTGGATTTCCTAAAACATTGCTGCATCTCATTTGGGCATAAACAGCACCATTTCTCACCAAACAAATCTAATCCACTCGTGCTCAACATTACTGTGGGTACCGCAGTAAATTACCTATAACCTTAAACTTGGAAATTTCAAGCATTGTACCCTGAAGGAGCAAAATAGTTTAGTTAAAAAAATTGAAGTGTTTTAAACTTGTGGCATGGGTGAGCCATGACACATCCCATCTTCCCACTGACCGTATTCATTTTGTACCGATATTAGGCCCAATATGAGCCATTATTTGAAAACTAATTCATAGTTCAGACAAGCAATTCCCACCATCGCCAATCAGTTGGGCTTAACCCCATAGTGGCATCATCAAGCGATGGCTGTCCTCCTTTATTTGCTTTTAAGTCACGAGAAAATGAAGCCCATTACAGCGAAAAAAATGTGAAAACATCCAGTAAACGAAAAGAAAATTCCCATTCCCATTATTTCACACAACATGAACGAATCGACTTAAAATAACTGGCATAAATGTCGATTGCTGCACAGGTATTGCAGCTTGACCCTACACATTTTCGTTTAAACTTCTTTAATTATCTGAATAAATACAAATCTTACGACTCCGGCAATATGCCCAATCAATTTACCTGCCACATTGCACCCCAAAAACATGTGCTATGTGCTGACATCCGGCGAAACGTATAATACGTGGGTTTTATACGTACGTATAATACTACGTATAATACCGTAAATTTTACCGTATAATACGTGACGTATTATACCTACCCATCCCTGCCTACGTTTCTGAGATTTTACAATTTTCTGTGACCACGATCTGTCTGGTTTGCTTGTCGTACTGCTACTGTGCTTTTAAATGTGCACTTCCACTCACCACTGCAGTGCTGATTCCAAACTTCGCTTGCCCTTGCTCAATTGGCAGCAACCTGCAATGGCTTTTGAGGCCAAATCTGCTGTTGTTGCCAACAACTGGAAAATAGGCACACATATTCATGTCTGGAAAGTTTGACAATCACATTAAGGTCGTTTTTCCGACTGTTTTTGTCGGCAAACAAGTTTTTGCGAAAGTAGGCTCCAGCGGTTTTCATGTCACATTTATTTTTGGTCACATGTGCCAAACAAACAAAAATTAAATATTTTGCCGATGACGAGATTTGAACCCATGATCTTCTGTTCGAAAGTGCAGAGCTCCACCTACCACTGAGCTGCCTACCAGCACTTTCATGCAGGGTTGTTCATTTAAAACATTCTGTTTAAAACAATCTGTTTTAAACATGTTTTAAACAACCACGACTTGTTTAAAACAGTTTGTTTTAAACAAAATTGTGTTTTAAACATGTTTAAAACAACCGCAACTTGTTTGAAATACTTTGTTTAAAACAATCTGCAAAAACAAAAAAATTCTTTTTGCTTATTTATGCAATTTTCAACGTCTTTCTGAAATTGTTGTCGATAAAACCATTATTGTTGCCTTTTTCAACTGCCATTGTCACTAAATTGTTGCAAAAATTCACCTTGGCAGCTTTTGGAACACGTTTAAAACATGTTTAAAACACGTTTTAAACAAGGGGAAAGAACAGATGAAAAAAAAACGTTTAAAACGAAAAAAACATGTTTTAAACGTTTCAAACGTTTTTATGCTTTTTTTATGAAAAAAACATGTTTTTTTCCAAACCTGCTTTCATGAATCTCAGTTCTTCATTCGCGCTTGAATGAAAAAACTCAGATGTTCAGGCAAAGAATGTTAAGCAATATGGACACCACTATCGTTCCCCTGCTCCCACCTTCGTTTTGCTGTGATTTTTGGCACGGACCATTCTGAAAATGAACACACTTTAGTCCATGTTATGCTGATGTGCGATGCTATGAGACGGACAAGGATTGGGGTTGGTTGGACTGATGTGGATGAGGTGGGGCTGAAACATGGGACCTGTGGGAGTGTGGGACCATCTCATATAGGTCCCATGTTTTGGTCCACTTTATGCTTTGGCCCACTTTAAGTGGGACCCCATAGGTCCCACTTTGCTCCCGAAAAGTGGGACCTATGGGACCATCTCAAAAGTGCATGTGACCGTCATAGGACCCCGTCTGTGGGACCATCATGAGACTCCATGGGACATAAGTGGATAGGAAGGTACCTTCCTCCCAAAGTGCATGAAAACACTTGCGGTCGACCGCGGACCAGCATACACCTGCTGTCGGCTGGGGAACATAATGGCTAATGATGGGGATGGGAGGAACAGATGCTTGCCTAATCGGTGACTCATGGGAGTAAAATTAGGGGACAGTTAGCAAGCAGTAGTTCCCAACCGGTGCGCTTCGGTGCAGTGCTGCGCTGCGCCGTGAGGGTAAGTGCTGCGCCACGAAAAAAAGCAAACTGGAAATGGCTGAAAATCCAAGGTAGGTATAGCCCTCCAGGTTATCATTTCCCGCTTGATGCATCTTTTTCGAATTTTTAACAAAATTTAATTGTTCACAGATGTTAATCTTTAGACGTAACACAACACAGACGTTCACAGACATAAATTTAATTAGGCCTAAAAAATCCTTTTTATGACATCACAGTTGGTGTGGACCCCAACTCCAAAGCTCTGAAAATTGAGCACAAAACCACAAATCAGATCAGCAAAGAATTTTCCAATGACACAATTCCATTACATGTAGCAACAATATCATACTCATACGAGCATGTGTGACTTTTTGGAAAATATTGCATGGATTTTAACGACCTCATGTGAACAAACTTCATCAAAATCACAGAGGATTGTTAGGCAGAGCAATGCCTAATTATCATTGGTTTTATGAAATTTCCCTGATATTGGCACAACATGGTGCCAATATTGAGCTATTTTGCATGTTAGTTTACCATTTTGCTCACTGCTCCGTGCAGCAAACTGCAAACTTGGTGCGCCGCTATCACAAAAGGTTGGGAACCACTGATTTATCGTTTATACTTCCATGGATGCACTGCACAAACCAGATAGCCTACATACAATGTTTAATTATGCAGCAGCACCAAGAACACAGCACCACCATTGGTGCTCTGATATTACAGACACAAGGACCAGGAGCTTGAGGGCAAAACCACATGCTTGCATCTGGTCTGTCAGAGTGAAGTGGAAAGCAGAGTGCCGCATGTGGCATCTTGGACAAAGTACCTAGCTGCATGTAATTGGACACAAATGACTTCAGTTATCAATAATTTTCGTTCATTCTCAGGTGCTGCTAGCTATTCCAATGAGAAATGCCCATTGTTCATCATTGGAGATGGGACTTTTGATGATGAAAATCAAGAATTCTACAGCCCCATTGAAATACTCCGAGCAGCTGTCACTCACCGAGATGAAGATGCATTTTCCTGGGACTGCGGAAGTGACACTGAAGATGGAATACTCAACAATTCGTCGTATATGTCACCGTTATCCGGACTTGGATCGAAGCAACCGTTTCAGAACATCAAAAATGGCTGGTTGCCGAAAAAACTTAGCCCAAAAAACAGTCACGGAACTCTGTCATCTGAAGACGGCTTCTGCTTTCTGCCTCCATTAGGACATTCTTGGGTTTCAGAGCTTATGATGGACACCAGTATCCAGACAGAGACAGATAAAGGAAGTTGCAGTGGTTCCTCAACCAATGCCCATTTCACAAAGTTTGTTTCTAGTGATAAAGCTGAATCTATCCATGCTGTCACAACAGAATTGTCATCACCACGTCTCAGGAATGTGGAGGACATCCTGCAGTTCATCCACATTGGAAATATAAAAGAGGTTGGTTGCTGAAGGTCTTTTGTGTGAGTATGATATAAATATGACTTGGGTCAAGTCCTTAAAATTTCACCCATTACATTTTGTGACTAATGTACGAGTTATTTAGTCCACATTTTGCATCATTGATGTACTCAGGAATGGTAGTCAGAAGGCAGCTGGAGCTTTACCTGAACCATTTGCATGTATTTCTAGTCCTACTTGCTTTCTGTGAAGTCTTAATGTTCAATCAATGTGATCTGGGTAAATAGGTACCTATATCAACAAACGTTTTGTTATGGTATCTACCTACCTGCCATGATGTAGGTAGGTATCAATTTTTGCAGAGCATCTATGCAACCCCTCTTTCTGGGCGGATATCTCCTCCGCCTTACTTGATCCCAAGATCGAATAGGTAGTTCAGAATAAAGTTTGCTGTGGGCCGTACCCAATTTGGGTAGGGTCTATTTTTAATCTTCTTGGTTGGTAGGCACAAGACACGGCTTGGATCAAGCTTTGATGGTGGCTATTGACACACTCATACGTCATTTTGTGCAGTAGATGTAAAAAGTTAGGTACCTACATGGGCAGGGATGGGTAAACGTAGAAAACCCACGTATAATACGTGACGTATAATACGCACGTATAATACGTTGTAGAAAACGTATAAAACCTTACAGGGCATGTGGGGTATCAAACCACTCAGCAAAAGGCCGCGATTCATGCAAAAACAATCTTTTTGGAAAAAGGGACATTTCCCCAGACTGACTTCACAAAGAGTGCTTCCAAGTCCAACCACTAGGAGTGAACTCAGAAACGTAAGTTATTTTTCTGCTCCTCAGAAGGATCTTCATTGGATAAACCACCATGGCATGGTGTTTTTGGACTTTTGATTTTGTTGTTCCAAGTTAGCAGCAAGAATCAAAACACGTGGACTTTAAAAAAAAATTTAAGTCTGCTAGGCCCATGCCTCAACCTTCTATTCGTTTTAATTTCCAGACACAAACTATTCTCAAGTCTTTATTCAAGTAGGCCCAAATTCTATTGGGCCCACGGCCCACTTGATATACAAACAGGTATCATACCTGTTTGTATGTACACTGGAAGAAACAACAATGTACATGTACCTACCCATACATGTGAAAAAATGTGACTGTTCAGATTTTAGTGAAAAATCTATGCTGTGGAAATTAAAGATCCTCTTCAAGAACCAAGGCCAAAATCTGACATCTCCAGAAAGCTTGGTTGCAATCTGGTGCTTTGCCTGCATAAGAATGAAGCACACATTTCGGTGGCAACAGTTAAATGGGAATAACCCATGTATGGGTACATGAATGTTTCTCCCACTGCACTCGTAAGTGGTTGTACAAGGTAGGCCTGTGTAAACCTGAGGTGTACATATCTGAGGTGTGTATCTTTTCTACAGGGTCTCTCAAATCATTTGTTTGCAGCATTTCTTTTTTTGTCCGAACAGTTTGAAAATTGCAATTGCAGGCAAGAGCAATACCACTGGAGAACGTAAATAAAATGCTATTAGGTAGGCCTATGTGTGGAAAGTGGTTTAGTCAGAAGCACTTGTATCTGGTTGAACAGTAGCAGCGAAATTAATGTACCCATAGGTACATGTAAAAATTGCTAATGTTAAGATTTTTGCAAAATTTTATGCTGTAGAAATTAAAGATCCTCTTTTTGGCCGATGTCAAAATCTGACACCTCTGGCATGTTTGATTCAAATCTGGTGCTTCAATTTCTGCCACCTGCACAATAATAAAAAGAAACAAGAAATGAAAAGTTTCGGGGAAGACCCATAAATCACAAGAGGTACTTATCTGCTGGTATTTGGGAAAACAGATTGTGAAAACAATCTTGAATTAGCCAGTCTAAATTTGGTGATTTCTGGAAAACGTTTCATTCAATCAACCTGACATTGCCAAAAATGATATCGTAGGAAAAATGCACCCCAAAATGATGTGCCACATTGTTTTAGGTTTTATACGTTTTATACGTACGTATTATACTGGGGTTTTATACGTGCGTATTAACTACGTATAAAACGTATAAATATACCGTATATGACGTGACGTATAATACATACCCATCCCTGTACATGGGTACTCCTTTTCCATTCTGAAACGAATGCACCATTCCAGTATTGCTAGGTAGGTAGGTAGCCTACTCATCTGACCCTTAAAGGACATTAACATGCTCAAACGTCAATCGACATACTGGGTCCCCACACCTAGGTGCTTCCCTTAGTTTCCTTCTACTTGACGCCTCATACAGGAAATATGTTTCTCTCTCTCTTGTGAATGTGCTATATTTTGAGCACATAACTCCTCCCGGTTGGGTGAGTGGGTTCGGACCATTGGTTACCTTTGCTGAACAGAAGCATGGATAGGCCTGTGACAATGTGTCGTTTAGATGTTCTGTAAAGCGTGGTGAAGAATGAAAGAAAGAAAAACATGACAAGATGAATGACACTTAAGCGTGCTAATTATCCGGAGGTCCGATTTTTTAAATGTCACGAAAGTATGTCTTTGGAAAAAGTGTCCTGACCAGTAGAGACTGCGATGTGGCGAGTGGTTGTATTCTGTGCCATGCAGGGGAACAACTGATGCATGTTGTTATTCCAGACACCAATAATGATATGGGTAGTTTTCCACACAATTTGAATTTTCCTTGCAGGGATTTTACGCTAATTCCCTCCCTCCTGTTTTTCTGATCATTGCTTATGAATTTTTGAAATTATTTTTGGGCAATCATCAACCATGGGTCATCCATCGGAAGAGACCTATCATTGATACTAAATCGACAGATTTATGATCATCTACATCCTCAAGGCTTCAATCCACCATTGGCGTGCTGTCTGACTGGCTTCTTTTTTTCAAAGCGCCACTGTTGGTGAGGTGACTGATTGAACTCTTTCACATTGGATTCAGCACATCATGATTACACACAATGTTGGCATGTCAAATTTTTGAAATTATTTTTTGGGCAATCATCAACCATGGATCATCCATCGGGAAGAGACCTATCATTGATACTAAATCGACAGATTTATGATCATCTACATCCTCAAGGCTTCAATCCACCATTGGCGTGCTGTCTGACTGGCTTCTTTTTTCAAAGCGCCACTGTTGGTGAGGTGACTGATTGAACTCTTTCACATTGGATTCAGCACATCATGATTACACACAATGTTGGCATGTCAAATTTTTGAAATTATTTTTTGGGCAATCATCAACCATGGATCATCCATCGGGAAGAGACCTATCATTGATACTAAATCAACAGATTTATGATCATCTACATCCTCAAGGCTTCAATCCACCATTGGCGTGCTGTCTGACTGGCTTCTTTTTTTCAAAGCGCCACTGTTGGTGAGGTGACTGATTGAACTCTTTCACATTGGATTCAGGCACATCATGATTACACACAATGTTGGCATGTCAAATTTTTGAAATTATTTTTTGGGCAATCATCAACCATGGGTCATCCATCGGGAAGAGACCTATAATTGATACCAAATTGACAGATTTATGATCATCTACATCCTCAAGGCTTCAATCCACCATTGGCGTGCTGTCTGACTGGCTTCTTTTTTTCAAAGCGCCACTGTTGGTGAGGTGACTGATTGAACTCTTTCTCATTGGATTCAGCACATCATGATTACACACAATGTTGGCATGTCAAATTTTTGAAATTATTTTTTGGGCAATCATCAACCATGGGTCATCCATCGGGAAGAGACCTATATTGATACCAAATTGACAGATTTATGATCATCTACATCCTCAAGGCTTCAATCCACCATTGGCGTGCTGTCTGACTGGCTTCTTTTTTCAAAGCGCCACTGTGGTGAGGTGACTGATTGATCTCTTTCTCATTGGATTCAGCACATCATGATTACACACAATGTTGGCATGTCAAATTTTGAAATTATTTTTGGGCAATCATCAACCATGGGTCATCCATCGGGAAGAGACCTATAATTGATACCAAAATTGACAGATTTATGATCATCTACATCCTCAAGGCTTCAATCCACCTTGGCGTGCTGTCTGACTGGCTTCTTTTTTTCAAAGCGCCACTGTTGGTGAGGTGACTGATTGAACTCTTTCTCATTGGATTCAGCACATCATGATTACACACAATGTTGGCATGTCAAATTTTTGAAATTATTTTTTGGGCAATCATCAACCATGGGTCATCCATCGGGAAGAGACCTATAATTGATACCAAATTGACAGATTTATGATCATCTACATCCTCAAGGCTTCAATCCACCATTGGCGTGCTGTCTGACTGGCTTCTTTTTTTCAAAGCGCCACTGTTGGTGAGGTGACTGATTGAACTCTTTCACATTGGATTCGGCACATCATGATAACACACAATGTTGGCATGTCACCATTTTAGGAACTTTCCTCTTCTTTCATCTAAAGCTGAAGGGTTAACACGAGGAACTTAACTTTATGTTTGGGAAAATTGAACTGAAGGGGATCATTGAAACTGATTCTGCAAACAGGTAAAATTATTCCAAGCAGTTTCAGATCAAATGCTTCCGCCGTCACTACAGCGGGCTAAATGCTTGCAAGATGTTGACCCTCAAAACTGGTTGCATATACCTTGTAACTTGCATTGTTTCATCCTTCAGGCAAAGCAGATTCTCCGATCATCCCCATGGTCACTTAATTCTGATGTCAGGGCGTCACTCTGGCCTACACTGTGTGGCCTGCATTCAAGTCCAGAGAGAGATGACAGTGAAGATTATTACTGGGATTTACTGAAGCAAATTCATGGATCAGCTGGTTAGAATGCATTCATGTTCCCCTTGATACGAAGGGTGGTCAAGTTCCAGTGAGCTTTTGCCTGTTGCACTTGTCCAAGTCTTTTCTTCTTTTGCACACTTTGACATTGATCTTTCAATGGGTTCCAGGCGAAAATTCAATTCCATGATGTGCAGAGTTTATTTTCTGGTCGTTGATTTAGTATGTCCGCCTCCGTTACCTGGCATTCTGAATGAATTTGTGCCAGATGAAGCATCTCAGTCTCACATGATTTTTGACTCACAGTGGCCAATTAAATTAAAGAAAGCATGATGACTAGAATGCCAGAGGCTGTGTGATCACATTCCATGCTAAATGCATCAGCTGCAAGGTATGGGTATGCCCAAACGCCCTTGGAAGGGGGTGGGGGTAGGTTTATGGGGTTTTCAGGGATTTGTTCTGGGGGGTTGACTAAAACATGGAAAAACCAGCATCAACCGACATCATGAATTCTTGGTCCGGAAAGTAAGATAGGAAATAAATTGGAAAATCGAGGGAAGGTCCCAAAAGACACCCTTATCCCAAAAGTCTGCACCCTTGCTTTGAAAAACAAGGTTGGAGTTGAAGCATTTCTCGACCTCGACATGAAAATACTGCCCAGTCATGCCTTTTTCGCACACTGGCACCAGCAGATTACATTCTTTTCTCAACCTAGAAAACCATTGGGCTAAGAAAACCATTGGGTGCACCTTCAAAATGCCATGGAGCTGCAAAGCGGCAGTGGATGAGTTGCGTTTCGATGCCTCAGGAGGGCTTCTTCTAAAAAGAGTTGGTGAAGCCAATCCAGAGATGGCAGAAAGGTGCAAATTTGGCAGGGTGCTAATTAGAGAAGGTCTAGATAGTCCACCAAATTTGAGCTCTTAAATCCATCGATCACTTGCCAAAGCTCAGTGGAACTTGACCACCCCTCGTATGTTCATGTTTCTACAATTGCGATTTTTTTGTTTTTGTTTTTTTTTAAATGTTGTGGGTGTGCAGCCTATGATGGGGCCCTGGTTACCGATCATTTGTTTGCAAGCATGGAGGCAGCTCATTGGCTGCAAAAACCATGCAATAACAAAAAATAATTAAAATGTTCTGGGCATTCCAGGTTCCTCTAAAATGAAGGAACTAGGCAGTGCATGGCTTTGCAAGGAAAATAAATAAAAAAAATCAGAAATTTGGATAGAAATTTGGATGCCTGTACCAAAAAAATTTGGATGCCTCTTGGTTCCTCCACTTAACATGGAATCTAGTAACCTTTGAGGCTGTCAAACACGAAAAGAGTTTAGGTCGGTATCTATTTGAAATTATTCCCCTATGTTGACATTGCTCCCTACCCCTTCACTGCATGGGTACCTACAGGCCTACCGATTCATTTTCAGAAATAGGATTGTCCCATTTCTGAAAATTTTTTTAGGTGCCTACCTATTTGAAATTATTTTATTATTAAAAATTATTTTTTTAGGTACGTATTTGAAATTATTCTCCATGTTGACATTGATCCCTACCCCTTCACTGCATGGGTACCTAGGCCTACATGCCTACCATGGTAGGCATGTAGGTACCCATGCAGGGTTGTTCTATTTCTGAAAATGAATAGGTAGGCATGTAGGTACCCATGCAGTGAAGGGGTAGGGATCAATGTCAACATTGGGGAATAATTTCAAATAGGACCTAAAAAACACAATTGTACCTAGGTACCAAACTAATCAAACCAAAAACGAAAGAAATATCGTTCATGCTTCTATAGCTGCTATTGTGGTCTGGTCACGTGACAGAAGGAGGACCAGAAGGTAGGTGCAAAAGTTCATTTTGCACAAAACGTTTTTCTGGTTTGTTGAAAGACAGATGCGTTTTTGCATTTTGTGGCTGCTGAGATGCTGATCCATGGTCTCGTCTTGAAGATCAGTGCTGCCAAGGTGAAGATCAGTGCTGCCAAGCTGAAGATTAGTGCTTACGAGTCAGTTAAAATTCCTAGAAGTCACTTTCTCAAAAAAAAATAATGGAAAAACGATCACTTGTGCTAGTCGCTTTTCCATCCATGGCAACAGTGGCCACTTAACACCGACGAGGTAGGCACCTACCCATGAAGTAAAATTTATTCTTGTAAACATTTTGTGTAGGCAGGATTGCAAAAAGGTGCGAGCATAGGAGCAATGTTCCAGTGATGGATTTCGCCTGACCGGGACGAAAATATGACTGGAGAGCAAATTTGGTGGAGAAAAGAAGCTCTTCCAGATCCTTTGGAACCGCGCTCAAAATTTCTTGCTCCAGGGCCTAAAATGACTTTTTTCAACCCTGTGTGTAGATAGGTGCCAACCTTTAATCTCTTAAGCAGGCCAACAACAGATGTCTACCAACTCGTAGGGTTACTTGTTCGTACTTGAACTTTTTCAGCACTTTTTTAACGTTTTATGCACCTACACATCTTTGAATTACCTACTGTTTTCAGAACTGGCCAACTATTATCCACTACCTCATTTTGTGGATGATTCAATGTGCATGTTTTATTTGTTGAACAACGAGGGCCGGAAGATTTGCCAGCGATTAGTCAATGCTGTTGGTTATTCGTGCCCAGATATTACCTACTGCCCGACTATTGTTGCCATAGCATCTCTTTTGCTTCACTATCTTCCAGGTTAGTGGACCTAGACACATTGGTGACTTTTTTCCAACTCATGTGATATTGTTTTGCGCAAATTGCTGCAAATTGAGGCATTGCAATGCATTAAAGCAGATTTAGGTAACTGCTTCTTTGCTGTTCATCATCATCATCATCATTAGCCATTATGAGCTGACATCCATGCGGCTGGTGGCTCGGCAGAACCTTGCTGCACACGTTGGGTTCGCAAGGAGAACAAAGCCCCACAATCATGGCAAAACTCCACTCTGCATTCAACAGAAATGACTCGCAACAGTTTTACGGCGCAAGGTACCTATGCGCCAAATGGCAGTATTTCACGAAGAATGCCATGCTCTGCA
>JASGXE010009472.1:0-17363 GCA_030068105.1 Sinentomon sp. SZTP_YWyxl
TTTGGGGATTTTGGGAATCTCCAAATTGGGGATGTTGAAAAATCATGATGACAATCTGGCTGGACTCATGGTGCCTATTTCATAAACAAAAACAAAGCTCTTTGGATAATTGCTGTTACAAATTCAAGTGTCGATAAGCAAATCCCCGATCGAAGAGCAAATCTTGCTGACATTATCCACAACTTGGAAAAGCATGAACGCTGGCGAAATTTTATCGCCGTTTGTGAGAAAGGCGAAAGATTTGAGATTGCGAGAAAGGCGAAAGATTTGAGAGTTTTTCAAGGGCACAAAATTAAAAGAATCCGCATGAATCAAAATTTTGTACTTCGTGAAATATATTGGCCCATTGAGAGTTATTAAAAATAGCCTATGTGACTAGCCAATATTTTTGCACAATTGCAAAATCGGACACAGCTGAACCCATCCAATAAAGCACGGCGTGTCTTTTTCAGCGTGACATAACACAAACAATGGCAGAAGACAATCATGTCATTGTGGAAAATAAAAGACAAAATGCTCACGAACGAATGCCAAATTATCAAACACGATAGCATTTGCTACAGCTACATCCGAGGTACTTCTGTGATGAGGCAGAGTTACCCCCAAAGATGAAGAAATATCTTGGATGTGCAATGGAAAAAACCCATAACTGAAAAAAAGATAAGCTTACGTTAATATTCTTGATCTCCTCTGCTCGGAATCTGTCCACCTGTCGATTATTAGCATGAACTATTTGCTTTCCAATGATCCACTGGACATTTGGCCTAGGGTATGCTGTGATGTCGGCCATTATTTTTATCTCTTCATCGGGTTCAACTCCAAACACTTCAATTGGATGCTCACGTGGCCGTGGCGGGACTGAAATGAACAGGTTATGAAAATTGTGATGTCAGCTATATACAGAAATTATGAGTGGGGATAATTTGTCATCAATTATTATCCATTCCAATTCATGTTTGCTGCTGTTTTGAAAAATTGAAATTCCCCCCAAGTTTTCCGGGAGGCTGGCTCTTTCCAGGGTTCCTTTGTGGACATTTCGCCAAAGAATGATTGATCGAATAGGACAAGATAAAAATGCAAGAATTACGAGACGAGAATGTTCCAAAAATGTAAACTGAAAAATGTCATGAAAACCTGCTTCCTTGCTGTTGTTTTTTTTTCGTAATTTTCCAGGGCTTTCTCCAAAAATCCCTGGGAATTCCAGGTTTACCTGGTTGAAAACAAAATTCCCCGAGCTTTCCCAGTTGGCCGCAACCATGCAGTCTTGTTTAGAATCTGGGAATAATCAAGATTGCCCCCAATTAAATCAGGATCATGGTGCTTCTGCAGAGCCTCGCAGGGAATTACATTTTTCAGTGGTATGCCATGCCTCCACGAAAAGAAACAGTGGACCTTCGTGCCAATCCATTTACCCTCTCTGGTTTCTGGGTCAGCACAGCAAAATTTGATAAAAACCACTTTGTTTGAAGGAAACTGGCGAAATGAAACAAGGATGAATCCATCAGCAAGATATGTACGAGGTGCATTTCAAAAACAGTTCGTAACGTTTGTCTGCTGCATGCAAATGGCTGAGGCATTTTGATTGTTTCAGCTCAAATGTGCTCCCTTCTTTCCTCTCGGTTTGTTGTGCAAAAATGTTTGTGGATTGTATCTGGTTTTCTTGCAGCGACTGTTCCCGTTTTTGATGTTTGAATTCACGCGCTGTCTGGAAAACAAACTTTTTTCGTTTAAAACTATTGGCTGAAGGAAAATGTGTTGTTCACTGAATGTGTTGTTCACATTAAGTTGCAGCTGGAAATTGTTTCTAATGATGACAAACTTACAGATTTCACTTTGGGGAGACGTCTGCACAAGTTTTGGGAGTCTTGTTCCGTCAAAACTTGTGATTGTGACTTTGCTGTTCCTCCGAAAAATGCCATGCTGCTTACATTACAGCACTGAGACACTTAATTTAATTGGGATAACAATGACTGCAGTGTGATCGCAGACCTACCACAAATGAGGATTAACACACCCCATGGAGCAGTTCTACAGATTTCGGCAGCTTTTTTCCAACTGTAATGACAACAAACCACAAACTGACCAGCACACCCTGGACCACTTCATGCATGTTATGTGCATGCCTGTTCTGCTCTGGAACAGGCATGCACACGGCAGCCTGCCAGAGCTCCCAATGACAAGCTGGGGCAGCAACTTCAGTTTTGGCCAGGGTGGCAAAAAACGTAAAGCCAAGGAATGCTGCTTTTTAACGAGTAAAAAACAATAATCTCAACTGCAGTGATGATGAGTTCGGGAGGCATAAAGTTCATGTGGGATGGCCGGGTGAAAGTTCGAATGCTGGAGGTTCATGTTGCGAGCCCCATTCCAGGTCAAAAAGAATTGAATTGCTTGGGTTAAATTTACTGCAGTGATGTACGCGCAGGCTAAAGCGCTTTTCTGATAATGGCAGTGATTAGCTAGGCTAAAGCTATGAAAAGCAACTCAAAATAAGTTTTTAGATGAATGACCATTCCCTCGTGACATCGCAGTAATCCAGTCAACCGGAAGCCTCATGCAACTCTAGCTGGGTGAGGGTGACTGATGAGTGCCCAGTGAGGCGAGGTTTCTTTAACATCATGTTTTGACCACTTACAGCAGACGATGTAAAGTCGTCTATCTTTTTGATATCGTCAAAATAAGTTGTCTAAAAATGCGGGCAATTTTTTAACAAATTTTAACGAAAAAAAATCCTGCAAGCAGGATTTCCTTTATCCTTACGACAACAGCATTTTGGTTCGTGGATAAGCAATGTTTTTAAAGTATGTAAGTGGTAATTAATTGACGCTTACAGTTCACAATTATGTTAGCAGTGGCTTCCTGTGACCCATTCTCATAAGCCAACTGTCGTCCAACACATCGTAGCTGACGTCCAAAATCCTGATACGTAAATGCATACGTCAGGTTTTGTATGAGAGTGGATTCTGATGTGGAACCACCCATTGGTACTGACTGCATCGGGGACAGCCCATGTCTTACTGGTTGACGATCTAAAAGAGAAATAAACAACAAAATGAAAATGGCTGAGTGAAGACTATGTGCCTTTTTACTGTGTGCGATCGGGTACAATCTTAGGGATAACAACAAGCGGATGTGGACTGCCAGTATTTGCCTCCGAAAAGGCAAATAGAGGAAATTTGCATGGTACATATTATATGCCTAAAATTGGCCAGGTAGGAAAACAAGGATGGAAGTGCCGAATAACAGCTGGATTGTGGCGATGCATGAAGTGGTAACGTCAAGAAACGAAAGAAGCTCTCCCGGCAAGGAAAACCAATTTTTATTATTCCTCCAGAGATACAAATTCGGAGCTCAAGCGCATGCTAACGTGGCTGATAAGACCCTTTAGGCATGCAGTACCACTGCTTTTCTTTAGGCACGCCTTGCTTTTCTCTACAAACAATGCGCACAACAGTTGCTGCTTGCCGAGAAACAAAATAATGCTCGGTTCTTGTAAGTGTGGTAAACTTTGAGCCAGTAAAACTCTGGCAAAACAAAAGCGATGTCTTAAAGATGAGATTTCAATAACGTAAATGTAGCTCAGTGGTAGAAGGCTCGCTTTACATTTGAGAGGGCCCAGGGTTCGATTCCCAGCAGGGAGAAAAAAATCCCTATTAATTTTTAAAGCCGAAAGTGTTTTCAGGCTTTATTTTTGTGTATTTTTCAGCTCAATTTGTCAGAATTTGACACATAACTTCCGTTCCCATTGCCGCACAAATGTATGCACACAGACGAGTATATCCAAGAAAGACAACAGTCAAAATTTCGATGAGAAAAACTGTTGAAACAAGTTCTAATTATTTGTGGATTCAGTTGGTCATCCCCGTCTGGCTTTGAAACACAAAATATTCTTCAGAAGTTACCCATTCGATTTCGTTTTATTATCAAATAATGCATGCCTCTCTATTAACTTATTTTTGACCAGTGTTAACGGTGTCGGGAAAAGGATCGGAGTGCACTCCTGCAAAAGTGCAATCCACATGAGTTTCAGGCACCGCGAAAATTTTTGCGACTCATCTGAAATGTGCTATTGTGTCACATTTCGACTCGGTAAGGTCCCAGTGGAGATCTGAAGAATGAAACTCTGTGTCAGCTCTGAGCAACTGTGAAGCAGTCGATTCTAGGCATCCTTTAGCCGCCACCTGTTCACATTCAATCCATGCACGCACCCGGGGTGCCTAAGTTTACAGCCTGACGCAAAGCACCACAGTGGGTGTGTCACAGAGCAATGGTTCCTTCCCATATGTGATAGTCATTGTAGGCAAGTTTTTGTATTGTCATTGTAGCATTTGTGGGCAAGATTCACATTGTCTGAGTGGGTGAAAAAAGGCAGCTTCAATTTCATGGGCAAATGAATTGAAAATGCTACACAAGTCGCAGACCAGACAAACTATAATCAGCAGAGTCGTTCTGGTCGGGTGGCAGGAAATCAATGGTACTGGACGCACGGCTGTCAAAAATTGCACGGCCAGCCGAAGCCATTTTCTTTCTGTTCCAGCCTTGGGCCTGGGAGTTCCCGATTTGAAATCTGGTTCAAAGTCCATCCCTTTCCACAAATGTGCTGTGCACAAGGTTGGTTTTGCAAAAATTGCAGCCGTCAGCTCATTTGCATTTATGCACGGGGTTGCCGAAGCAATCTGCCAATGACGTCATGCCACTGCCTCTGAAATCTTTTTGGCAACTTGCCCTGGGGCACATTGCCAAAGCTCATGCGCCTGATTTTGCTCAAGAACTTTTTGGCCAAATGTTGCTTTTCTAAGATGCCTTTATTCTTTCTTAAGCGATCGGACTGACACAGGCTCCGGCAACTAACACTGACTCATATCTGTCACTGGCTCCGGCAACTGATACTGACTCATATCTGTCACTGGCTCCGGCAACTGACACTGACTCATATCTGTCACTGGCTCCGGCAACTGACACTGACTCATATCTGTCACCGGCTCCGGCAACTGACACTGACTCATATCTGTCACCGGCTCCGGCAACTGACACTGACTCATATCTGTCATTTGCTCCGGCAACTGACACTGACTCATATCTGTCACTGGCTCCGGCAACTGACACGGACTCATATCTGTCACTGGCTCCGGCAACTGACACTGACTCATATCTGTCACTGGCTCCGGCAACTGACACTGACTCATATCTGTCACTGGCTCCGGTAACTGACACTGACTCATATCTGTCACTGGCTCCGGCAACTGACACTGACTCATATCTGTCACTGGCTCCGGTAACTGACACTGACTCATATCTGTCACTGGCTCCGGCAACTGACACTGACTCATATCTGTCACTGGCTCCGGCAACTGACACTGACTCATATCTGTCACTGGCTCCGGCAACTGACACTGACTCATATCTGTCACTGGCTCCGGCAACTGACACTGACTCATGTATCGCGCAATTAACATTGACACGTGCAACTCACTATCTCCACTCATTTGATGGATGATCATGTTCTCTGGGGTACGTTGCATGGGATTGGTGTCAATATCCTGTCCTACCTTAGAGGGGGTAAAGAGGTCTACGACGGGGGGAGGGGTAGGGCAGCGAAAATGCAGGGGGCCTGGGGGGCGACAGCCCCCCAGCATGGAGGGTCTGGGGGGCTGTGCCCCCCAGCGGGGGTCCAGGGGGCAGCGCCCCTGGCAGGGGGTTTGGGGGACCGCGTCCCCCAAAAGTTGAAGCTTTTTTGAAAAATTAGGGGTCCTCAGATGCCATTTTAGGACATTTCAGGTCCTTTTTTTCCTATCCTGGAGGGTTTGCAGTCGCAATAGATGAAGCAAGGAAATAACTGTCAGACACGACTTTCTGGATGAGTTTTTTCATTTTACCATTTTCTGTAAATCTAAACAGAAAGTACAAAAGAAAAAGAATGTAGCTATTGAAGTCCTGGGGTATGCAGGGCACACACCAGGACTTCGGCCAAGGGTCCCCTCGGAAAAAGGCTAGGGGGTAACATCGGCCGAAGGTCGAGGTTACCCCCCCCCCTAGCCTTTTTCCGGCAGGGGAATCAAAACAGGAATTACAAAAGAAACAGAATGTTGCTATTGAAGTCCTTCCTGGTGTGTGCAGGACACACGAGGACTTTGGCCAAAGGTACCCTTGGAAAAAGGCGAGGGGGTAACCTGAGCCAAAGGCCGAGGTTACCCCCCCCTGGCCTTTTTCCGGCAGGGGAATCAAAAAGGAAGTAGGTACAAAAGAAACAGAATGTTGCTATTGAAGTCCTTCCTGGTGTGTGAGGAAGGACTTTGACAGCAACATTCTAAGGTGGGGGTAGCCTCGGCCAAAGGCAGAGGTTACCCCCTAGCCTTTTTCCGGCAGGGGAATCAAAACAGAAAGTACAAAGAAACAATGTTGCTCCTATTGAAGTCCTGGTGTGTGTGCCCTGCACACACACCAGGACTCTTTTCCCACCATTTTCTGACGGTACCCTTGTCCGACGGTACCCTTGGCCTTCGGCCAAGGGTACCGTCGGAAAAAGGCTGGGGGGGTAACCTCGGCCGAAAGCCAGGGGGGTAACCCCCCTACCCCCCCCTATGCCCAACCCTGGTTGGTCTCCTCTTTGGAGGGTCAATATCGTGATAAAAGATAGATGTGCAAACCCAGAAAACACGCTTTCAAAAACCCATTTCGAGTGATAGGGATTGCTGATTATGGCAACAATTTTCTGTTCTTTCTTACCACAGCGACCAAGTTTGAATATCACTCAATGTCGGGAAACTTGGCTACTGTGAGAAGACAGTGGATTGGGAATAAAAGTAAGAAGGATTGGGATATTACACGACAGTTCATGGGCATTTTCTGGTGGCATTGTGAAAATTGTGTGCGTAACCTTTGGCCTATTATTACTTAAATTTTTGACAGCTAGTAAACACCCATTCGACTCCCTGGTTTTGGGGAAACATTTTTTGAACATGTTATTTTGTCTTGTTTCCGTATTTGAATGTTGGAATCAGGTTTTCACTGTTTCCTCGGAGTTTACAATAATTTCCGGAACTCTATTTCTTTATCCATTCGGTTTCAGCCCACGCCCACGACCTTTCACCCCAAAAATAGCCACTTAGGTACATCCCTTAAAAGCACACAAAAGGTTTTAAACTTTTTCACATTTCTCAGAAACACATTCTGTGGATTAGTTACCTTTTCAAAGTGATCGATTCAATTGGGCCATTGAATTTGAATGCATGTCAACACAATACGATAAAGAAACGGAATAAATTACCCAAAAACCAGCCAACTTCAGGTGATGGCCTACCGCCTGCAACAATGCATGATATCCGGACTGTTTCACCTTCCCTCGTGTTGATTTCACTGAGTGCAGGATTAAACCTCGGCTTCCTTGGACTTTCTAAGGAGAAAACATAAACAAGCGCGGAGTCAGAAATGAAAGAGGCTCAAATAACAACAAAATGAATACCTACCATGTTGAAGGCTTACACTCAACAATAAAAAGGTCATTCTTGTGTCCACATTCATATCTTATTCAGCAAAATTGCTGCTCCACCAGCCTCAGGATGAACCCTTACTTACTTTCCGATCTTAGCATGATCGATTTTTACAAATATCGGCAACAGGCCAAGACATTAAAATTATGAAAATGGTGGGTGCCTTATGAAAATGGTAGGTGCCGTTTGGAACAGCACAAAGTATTTTATCGGTGCTCACCTTTGGAACCCCTTTATTCCATTGTCCTCCTTCAGTAACCATATCAGACGGGAGAAAGGAAGGACAACGGAAATCTTGGGTCAAAATTTAGCACCAAAAATTCATGTCTAGGTGGGCCCAGAGATGATATCTACCAAAGAGACAGACAATTTCCATCCCCCCTTGCATTTTTGTGTGATACCGTTGGAGTTGCCATCTCTCAGGGAACTTCAGTAACTCTGGCGATTGAAACTTAAAAATTCTTGTCCCCACCAGGATTCAAACCCACGACACAACCACTGTCAGCCTTCGGATCATGAGTCCCACGGTCTCCCAACTGACCCACCTTGGCAATTAAAAAATCGCTGTCTTATTCTTCCCTGTGAAGGGAGCTTCAACCTGTCTGTGCTGCCATCACTCGGGGTTCTTTCGTAGTTATCAGACAGGAATCGGGTCAGGGAAAACGCTTTTCTGCAAAACTGTTTCATCTCTTTTGTATTCATCGTCGCTGGGCGGGGCTAAATGGCTTTTCTTTCAAAGCAGGTGCCACATTTTGACAAGTTTCAAATAGTAACTTGGCCAGATGTGTACAGATGAAAAAAACCGGGTTAAGTCATTTATACGGGGGGACACAATTGCACGGCAACATGGAACAGTTTTTAAGAAAACAGCAGTACCCTCAGCCGTGCAATAGTGTCCCCCCTTTGGCACCAGCATACGGCACAGGGTGTGCCTTATTTCTCTGGATGGTGGGTAGTCGGTTGCGATAGGTTAGGCGCTTTGGATAGGTCAAGTTAACTTGGGTAGGTTCGGTTGGGTCGTTAGGTCAGGTTAGGGTAGGTTAGGTTAGGTTAGGTCAGGTTAGGTCAGGTTAGGAAAGATTGGATTAGATTGGGTCGAGGTTGTTTTTGTAAAGGTACACTGCACAGAGAACCCTAACGTAACCTAACCTAACCTACTTTAACCTAACCTAACCGAACCCACCTAACTTAACTTGACCTATCCAAAGCGCCTGCATTAACCAATCTCAACCGACTACCCACCCTCCAGAGAAATAAGGCACACCCTGTGCCGTGTGCTGGTGCCAAAGGGGGGACACTATTGCACGGCTGAGGGTACTGCTGTTTTCTTAAAAACTGTTCCCTGTTGCCGTGCAATTGTGTCCCCCCCGTATAAATGACTTAACCCAAAAAACCATTTTGTCATCGTGGAATTCAGCTGGAATGCAATTCAAGACTAATGCTTTCAACCATGTGGTGACGCTTTCTTGCCACCAGTCCAGAATCACTGTCGTGTTTTGTCACCTATCTCAATTCTGAAACCTGTGCGACATGTGTCTGTCCAGTTTCTTGATTCGAACTGGTTTCGGTAACTGACAGTCCCACTGAACAAAAAAGGCAGGTGGACCCTGGAGTGATAAAATTTGCACCAAACCCCTGGACATGTGCCAAAATGTATGCGACACATCAAGCAAAAAGGTGCTCACTAGAATAGTGAATTCTCACTTTTACAGAGGCCATGAGATTTTGACTTATGGGAGGTGGAATTTCGACCTCTAAAATCGGCAGCATAGATTTTGAAGACTGTTGGTAAAAACCAATGCAAAAAAACACTTCAGTTCCTCCAAAATTTTTTTGAACTCAAAGTCCTCTGGGCCCTTATCTCTGCCAATAGTGGTCGGATGGAACAATATTCATCTGGAAAATGGAAAGTCTTTTTGATTTAATGTGGAATGGTGAAGAATCCTGGCCAGCATGATGGCATGCAAGCTACTGTGACAGCACAGGTATAAAAGAACATTTGCTTTAGCTTAGCTTATGAAAAACATTCGGAAGTTTTTTACTTGAAATGGATGATCTGCAAAGGAAAATTGGGACTGCCACTCTTCCACAATGTTGCAATGCTCAAAATTTCGGGAGAAAAATTAAAAAGACGATGGCATATCTTTCCCAAAAATTGCCTTTGCATATTAATTTTTCCATTTTCCAGATTTCCACTTTCTGGAATTTTCTACCAACAAAAATATTCTCTTTAAAAGCCTATTTTTATTCTCTTAATGGAAAAAAAATTGCCTGAAAAATATTTTCTGATCCAACACTGCCGTCTGCCTGCAAAATTCCACAGGAACCCAAAAACAAGTGGTCGTCATGTCTCTCAGCCAAGTCGTATAGCCGTAGGTCACACTTCATCCTCAACCAGTTCCGACTCTGGTTTGGGTGTGAACTTCTGTCTTCCGGGTCAATAAAACACACTGAGGTGATTAACGGTTTTGTGAATAACACCTGTTGTTGCCAGGGCTTAATTATTAGCCCTTCCAGCAAACTGAAAAAAATGTTCAGTGGGACACATAGGTGCTTTTGTATCAAACTTATCTCGATTTTCGATTCGGGACCTCTCCAAAAACGTGTTTCTTATCCATGCTCCCACCTGCCCACTTATTTTTATCAGACCCTGAATCACGCAGGTGAAAGTCCATTCATATGTTTAACATAAGCATGAAACATCCTGCCTGATGCTTCTGAGGAAATCCACTTCGATGATTGACGGCGGAGAGAAGGGTCCGGTGGAAAACGACTTCTGTGGAAAGTTCGGTGGGAAAAGCTAGATTTTCAAATGAGGTCACATTGACAGCCATGACGGGGGCTGCCAGTGAAAGTCAAGAAAACCTTGCCACATTCAGGCCACTCGACCCTTCTCTCCACTGTGAATGTGCTCATCCAAAACCTCACTTAAGTGCAACTTGTGACTGTAAAAAAACTGTTTACAGCCTGCTAGAAAAAATGGAGTATTTATGAATGCAACTCGTGTTTAAATGCAACACCATATATTTAAATGCTACTTGTGACACTGAAAAACATTTACGGCCTATTCAAATGCAACGGGTGGACTCGTTATCACATGGTGTGAGAGCCTGTGATTTTCACTAGATGCCTTTAGTTTCAGTGGCTCCCCTGTGGACAACCACTGAAAAAATTCCAAAGAAAACACAAAAAAAAAACAGAACACACAGCATTGGTTACATCAACAATAGTGATTTGTATTGTCCCCTTTGCATGCATTGGCCGATTCTGGAGTGCCCCCTTCATTGTTATCTTTATTTGAAGACAGGTGCGACGGTTCGGGATGGTCCCCAGGTTTTGAATTGCTCCCCCATGAAGTTTCCTTTTCCCTAAATTTCAATTTGGTAGGCTATTTAATTCCTAGAATAAAGCAGCTAGCAATAATTGAAAAATTTCAGACAACTAAATCCGAAATTGTTTATGGAAAAAATGTTGCCCTCAGGCTCTAAAAAAACTTACTTGCAATGACAACATTTGCAGTGCCTTCTTCACCAGAGCCATCTGAGTAGGACACTAGAATGCAGGTCCACAGTCCGTTATCCTCATCTCTAAGCGGCCTTATTGCAATGCCGCAATCACCAAAATCCGTACTCCTTCCCACATAATGATACCTCCCGACACTTGGAGAATTGTGCGAAAGAGTGTATATTTTACTAGAAGGTGTCCTCCAAATACACTGTATGCCACCTTGTGTTTCTAGTCTGCAGTTCAAGGTAGCATTTGCACCAGGAGGGGAAAGAATGTCTCGTGGGGATTCACTCAACCTCGTTGATCCTGAAATAAGAGAAAAATTTAGCATATTTAATGGGTAAGCACATGTTACTTTTAAGCAAATTTTAAAATGAAAACTTCAGAAAATTGACTTGGCCAGGGTGAAATAAGATAAAACAGACAAAGATTGGTAAGTACCTATTGGTGACATCAGTGTGACCGTGCGACCCCTGAGATGTTGACCACAAGGTACCATGAACCTCAGCACCAAAAATTAATCAGAATTGTTGGAATGCACCCATCAACATGTGGGGCAAGAAGGCATGTTTGTACCTACCTGGCAAACACCAATGGGCAATGTTGTACTGTAAGTTGTCCCAAACCAACTTAAGTTATTGTTGCGTATCTCAATCATTTGTTTGGTTCACTCCTTGGACTGTGATTCGTGTTTTGAAAATCCTATCTTTGAGAATTCGACGCCATTTTGAAACTTTGTGTTCGTCATGGGTCACGATTCGCGAATATTTTTTTCAGCAAAAATCTGGGTCGCCATCACAAAAAGTTTAGGCTGAACGATTACTGGGCAGAGAGAGATATGAACCCCAGCCCAAGTGAACAAGGAATTTGACCACAGCCCCCTTCTCGCAGCCAGGGGTGTTCGGAATCGAAGCATCGAGTATCGGAATCTGGTTTTGGAATAATCGGAATCGAGACAGCTCCGGAATTGGTATCGAGAACTGGAATCAGAATCAAAATATCTTGCTAATCAGGATCAAGTCTTTTTGGAAACGGGATCTATTTTTTGGACAGCACACTCCATGGGGTACGCAATTGCCATTTTGTGTTGGCATCGATTGCTGTTTTGCAGCTCATACTGCGCCGGGAAATCTGTACCTCGAGAGTGTGCGACTCCCCAGAATTGAAATACCTAGAGCGTAATTGAAATCTGAGCTGGATTCCGACAGACATACCTAATCAGAATCGAAGAATCGAAATCGAGATTCGCCCAACATTGGAATCCGAATCGAAAGATCTCTAAAGCGAGTTTTTGCAGTCGGGCAGTCTCAAATCTGAGTTCTGTTCCGAACCAACGTTGCAAAATTTCAGCGTTCTGGTTCTGACTGAGATCGGTGCAAGCCACGTGGTATGTGCTGCTGAAAAAGCATCCCCTTTGCCGAAACGATCTGCTTTGGACCAACTTTTGCTTTTGTTTTAAAATTTATGACATGTTGCAAACTGTTTAATTTAATTACAGTCTGTCCAGTCTAAGTTGAGCTCTGACCGCAATTGACCTCAGATTTCTTGTACCTGCGTTCGTATTGTTCTGGTCGAGTGACAGAGGCAGGGCACTCCAACCGCATATTCTTATGCCTCTGCTGTACCTGCTCTAATCCGGTTTCGTGTATTGACGGGGTGAATTCCTTGTAAGCAATGCTCTTCATTTCTTGTGGCTTGGGACGTTCTTGATTTGTTGTTGCGTGAGTCGGGATGCCAACAGGCAAGGGTCATGCGTTGTCTTCTGGACTTCGCGATGCAGTTTAAATGTGAACTCTTTGAGGTTTCTTTAGACTTCGAAAAGAAGACACCGCGGTTGTATTTTGGATGCCCCTGATCTTCGACCATGCGAGAAAAAGGTCAGAGCTCAACTTAGACTGGACAGACTGTAGGCCTAAGCACAAACAGAAACAACAAATGCCTCCCCAAGAACCTTTAGGCTACACAGAAATTTTTGCACCCTTCCACTGCAGAAGAAACTGTCATCATGAGCCATTCATCAATTTGTTCAATTTTGAAATCAAAAAAAAAAAAAAATTGAAGAAATGCATCGTCTGCTTGAAGTCTGTTTGTTTTTTTTTCATTTTTTGTTCATTCATCAGTCATCACAACCCTCCCCGCAACCCAAAGTCACTTTTTGCGCCCCAAGCTTTTCCATTTGAAACAAACGTGAAAACTTGCACACAAATTCCACTCCCAACACCCCAATTGAGAGAAAACTATCAAATCTATCGATTTCCTGGATATTCCACACAGCTATTGCTGTCAGGGTCGCACCCTGACAACGTGGAGTGTGGCAAGTGGTGGCAACAGAAACCATCATCTGACAAACCTCAGACGGCTAGCCCAATAGTTTTCCCTGCGGACAAAAAAAACAATTTCTCTTGCCGTAATGGTCAAAATGAGGATCGTTACGATCTTCCTTTAAAAGAAAATCATCTTTTCATTTTGCATCCAGCCAACTTTGCAAACATGATTTCGCATGCTTTTGGATTTTGGAAAAACATTCGCCAATGTTAGAGGAATTATAGTGGTTGCGATTTTTAAGTGGCTGCGATTTTTGAAGACACCCCACCTCACCTCGCAGCCAGAGTGCGGGGGGTTCCGGCAGCAAAAAGAAGTGTTACCGCCCATGACAGAGGCCAGAAAATCAAAAACCCCAAGGTTAATTGACCATTTCTCCGAAGGCGGAAACCCCAACTCCAACTTGTTTGGATGTCTTGGAACTTTTCATGCCCCGCTGGCCCCTTATTTTATTCTTGGCAAAATTGGTGCAAAGTTAATTCCAGAAATAATCAGCAATTTCGTCTGCTAAAGGGCATAAATCAGGGTCATCGTGCAGGAATGCGTGGGTCAGTTCCAGTTCCTCCACGCTGTTGACAAAGAGAGCGGAAATGGATACCAAAACGTTCGACAAACATTGGGTGGCAACTACAATCAAAGCGCTTTCACTCGCATCGCCACCCCACAGTTCCTTCTGCATGCACGGCAGAGTTGTTTACTTGTAGCCTACAATAGCCTACAGTCAGCTGAACTCATGTTGTTTTCACAATGTCGCCATGGCAACGCATCCCCTTGCCGTGTTACCTATTCTCTGCCAGCCAACTGCGATCTCACCCAAATGGCAAAAGTTGTCGATCATGCGCACTAATCGGGAGTAGATAAGTGAAGCGCATTTATTCGGGGCGTCTAGTTGTACGGTCAAAGCTGACAGGAGAACAACTCTGCAGGCTGAACCGTGTAGATATCCGAAAATAACCACGGAAGATGTCGATGTCTAGCTAGAAGTAATCGCCCTCTTGGAATATACCGTGAGAAATCCCAGCGAAAATGGAGCTGGAAATTTCGCCCTCTCTCAACTGAGAGCCAGGAGAATGACCCAGTTTCTAAATTCTTCCAGGCAATGGGGCTCCCTTGTCATCCCATCCAACTTCCAAGATGAAAAGCCAAAACCCGTCTTGGAAGATCTGTAAACTCAAGGCTACGCTATAATCCGTCGTTGAGATTCGAAAACAGCTGCGTTTGCCTTGCTGCAAGTGCAACTGCTGCATTTGCACCTGTGCAACCATGAGGTTGGAACTCTAGTCCACAGTCCATCTTGGAGGTTGGGAGGAAAGGACGCATTTCCCATTGCCGCTCACAGTCAGCGACCACAGCTCGGCATGGCTCCATAGCCAATTTGGCGGACAGATTTGCGAAAAATTATTTCTGCGAAAATTTTATTTCTATGGATGTTGGGCCGCTTCTTTCACATTGATGCGAAAGATGAATCCATCTGCTGAAAAGGATTGCCACATTGTTGCTAAAGATGAATCCATCTGCTGAAAAGGATTGCCACATTGTTGCTAAAGATGAATCCATCTGCTGAAAAGGATTGCCACATTGTTGCTAAAGATGAATCCATCTGCTGAAAAGGATTGCCACATTGTTGCTAAAGATGAATCCATCTGCTGAAAAGGATTGCCACATTGTTGCTAAAGATGAATCCATCTGCTGAAAAGGATTGCCACATTGTTGCTAAAGATGAATCCATCTGCTGAAAAGGATTGCCACATTGTTGCTAAAGATGAATCCATCTGCTGAAAAGGATTGCCACATTGTTGCCAAGGATGAATCCATCTGCTGAAAAGGATTGCCACATTGTTGCTAAAGATGAATCCATCTTCTGAAAAGGATTGCATTCCTAACTGTTGAGTTGAAGCTGAGGGTGTGGCAAAGGGGGACTGCGGGCGAACATCTGCTGAGTTCGCCGTTTAGGGTCCGCTCAGCTGTTGCAACACCTGTGGCGTGCATGCCCACTCGGCATGCAAAACCTCAGATGCATGGAGATTGGTTTGGGCACGCCAAGATGAAACACACCCTTTGAATCTGACAAGCACAGCAAACAGCAAGGGTGTGACAATCACCAGTCGTTTTACAGCGCTGGCAACTGGCTTGTCTGTCACTGTTCCCAGGACAATTTCAAAGGGTACAGCTGTCCACAGGGGCTTCAACATCGGATCGATATTTAGGTGACCCAATTTCAGGCCCTTATCCTTCTTTTCTGTTTTCTAGGTCAAATTTCGCAGCGGCTGGTTTTCGCAAAGCAGAACAGGGCAAGTTTGGTTGGTTAGTCGACACGCACAGATGTTGCCACCGATTTTGCTTTCCAGTTGGCAGTTTCACTGCATCAAGGGATAGAAAGACACCGAAAAAAAGCGGGAAAAGAATTGGCAAAGGAATGTTCGGATATTCAGTTCCACACAAGTATCAAGGCTGCGGCTGCAATGGGCCACAGTGCAACGGATTCGTGCAAAATACCAAAAATAAGCCCCATTTTTTTCGCAGAACCGCACATGTAAAATGGTCATCAATTTGGCACCAATTTTGGGACAAGATTTTCCGCAAAGAATTTGAATTTTTCCTTTTGGTCATTCTTGAGCCGTTTTGCACCTACGCCCGCCGAACAAGAGAATATGCTGCTGGGGAAACATCTCTAATTGTGATGAATATCACGTTATTTTTTGGTCATTTGATGCCGATTGCTCACATGTTTCGAGGTCGTGTAACAGTGAGGTTGCTGTGTGAGGTTGCTTCATCTGCTGGCTCCTTCAAAGGCTCTCCAGAGGACATCACACGCAACCGGAATTGATATCCCTAATAAAAGAGCATAGATAGTTTTTGGATACACAAACATCACATCGTTCGATACGATCGACCTGGGAGCAAACCCTCAAGGAGTGTTTTGCCTAAACCAACAACTCCCTACCCGAAGTATGCATCCACATCCAATAAAGTCTAAAAGCCCTAGCTGCGCTAATATGGGAGTGGCTCCCAGGAGCCTAATTTCAACACAGTGAAGTCCTTCCATCATTCATGCATCACAAAAGAGAGCCGGAAGCATTTTCTTTAATAATAGATCACCGTGCCGATTGTGGGGGAAATTCGGTTTGGAGAAAAAACCGGTTTCCAAATACAGATTTCGTGCCCTGGGTTTCAATGGTGGTTTTTTAATGTGTTTAGATAGCCTGAGCTGTAATTACAGGTCTTGTTGCATGAGCTATGGCTATGCTTGCAGTGTTTCTGCACAACCCCCGCCTGCCAGCAATGTTTCTCTGTTTGTGCGATTCCCTTCCACTCTACCAAAGGCAAGCCTGCCTGGCAAGCAAACAACACCGAATATAAGATGCAAATGGCAAATTTTCATCGTTTCGATGGTGATGGACGGTGGGTGAAGAAATTCCTGAAAAAATAACATCAATCTCCACACATTCATGACCGCCCCATCAGAAACGGAAAAATCGCGCCCATCTTGGATACCACCACTTTTTGCCATAAAATGTGCGAAATACTGTGGTATGGCATTTCGATTGGTTCGGAAAAGGTTTGGCCTGGTTGATGTAGGTCTATCTGCGCCGGGCTTGTGACGATGGCATATTCGAAAGTGCGCAAATAGCACGCAGGTGAGATGATATCATCGAGACGCGTCAACATTTTTGCAGAATTGATCTGCCGGAAGTTTGAGTTTCATATAGGTACCGATCGGAAACTGATGCAAATATGCCATTTCTGCGTTGGGATGAATAAATCCAAGAAGAGAAAATGTGGAATCCAAATAAACAGCGCCATGGTTGCCAATGGCCATCGTGCCCTGCATTTGCGTCCAGCTGATTGGATATCGGCCGGCACCAAAACACATGAAAAAAAAAATGTTTTTTTTTCTTTTCTTTTTTTTTTATCATTGTTCCGAGAATGTCAAATTGTAATGAATGATGAACTTATGTCCACAGATTGTGCCAACATTGGCCCAATAAAATGGCCAAATCTGGAGTCGTGAGTCACATTCTGCCATCAAATCATTCAGCCAAAACA
>JASGXE010009473.1:0-17591 GCA_030068105.1 Sinentomon sp. SZTP_YWyxl
CGATGACAATTTCTCGTTTTTTTAGTGTGTTCTGGTCTGCCACCAGATCCCTTGTGGCAGTATTGTCAAAATAATAATAATAATAAAAATAATTTATCTGCCTACGACTTATGTGTATATTGTTTCTGAAATGGTTGGACATACTTCGTTTTCGGCATCGTGGTGCCATTCTGAACAAAAAATGTAGTGACTTTTTGTCATCCGATGACTTCTGGGGGCACTCAACAAAAATAAAACATTGTCCTTCAAGGAATCACAGTTAGGTTACCAAAACCAACTGTAGAACAAATAGCAAAACAAAACAAATTCTAAACAATACGTGCAGGGAAAGTAGAGAGCGCCTTCTTTACTGTCCCATTCATGCATTGTTTAGCATTTTCACACAGATACTGCACACATGATTTTTTTCCACTTTTCCAACTCGTAAAATTTCGTGCAGGTCTACTTTGGCGCCATTCGTGATGGGAATTCTCAAGATGCCATAGCTTTGGACGACATCTCTTTCTTCGGAAGCAATGATGCTGATTGTTCAAAGGCTACAACCGGTAAAAAGCCTGTATATGCACCGAAAGCTTATTGCACCCAGCAATCGAAATGATCATCAGGATCGAATGATCACCCTCAGGAGGTCATGGCCGTGGAAGATAATCATCATAGCGATAATGAAATTATTTTTTATGATTTTGAAACCGTCAAATTGTCAGGAATTACCAGATTGTATTTTGGAAATAAAACTAAGACCCAACTGCATGCGTTGAAAATCCTGTCTTTCATATGCAAAGCCAAAAATTTAGGTCGATTTCCGATATCGGGGATATTGAGTACGCAAGAAAATCTGAAAAAGAAGGCAGGAAAATCAGACACGAGGGACCAAAACTAATAATTGCTGCTTAATAAATTTGGGCGATTACTATCGAAGATAATGGTTTTTCCCTTGTTTCTATTTGCTGCTGTTGGTTGACACCGATGGGTGAACGGGCTGTTGAACCCTCCACCGCCGCTGACCGAGCATCCATCAGACCTAAACGCCGACGCAGTTGTGACACGGCAGTGGCATCATGCTCTGAGTGGTTTGCTTAAGCTACGTCTTTGTTCCTCCCTGCAGGGCCGATTTGAGTTCTCTGAAAATGGGCACGATTGCCCTTCAATTATCTACGGTGAAGGTGAAAGACACCCATTGTTTTTGTTTGTTTCAAACTCTTCTGCACAAAATGTTCCATTTTGAATGTATTAGTGCTGGAATATAGAAGTTGTTGCTGGCACTATGTCCAAAGTAGTGAACCCCTGAACTTAGTGTCCTCTTTTCTCTGACTGGAAATCATGGAGTTCACGAATGAAATGCAAAGATTTTAATTTAATTTAATTTAATTTTAATTTAATTTAATTTAATTTAATTTAATTTAATTTACATAATACTGCCCCAAAGAATTTTGGGGGCAGGGAGCACACCGCTCCATGGTACTTACAGTTCCGTTTTTAACAACATCGTCAAATAAGTTAAAAAAAAAGGTCGGCAGGTAAAAACAAATGGCAACAATAAAATAATGCATGAAGTGCGTGAGAAGTCGCACCCATTTCACTGACGCATGTAATTTAAATGAGGGGGAGGGAAATGCCTTATCGAGCTATGTCTATTTCAGGAGTGCTTTGGAAACAACAGTGACGGAGTGTCGAGGGAATTCCAATCTCTTATGGTTTTTGGAAAAAATGAATTCAGAAGAAAATTGTGTCTAGGTGTTGGATATGAAAAACAAAACCCGTGGTCGGAACGGCGTTTTACATTTTACATTTTCGCAAGGCTAAAATTCGGGTGCAATGCAAAGGAAATTAGTGACCAATTAAAGGCAGTGTGTGGGGACGCTGCTTGTTCATACAGGACTGTTGCAAGATGGGCGAGTAGTTTCTGTGCTGGGAAAACCAGGCTTGAATATGACGGTCTTGTCGACCAGTTGATGCCTTGACCGACGCATCAGTTGCAGCTGTGAGGAATCTGATCAAGATGACAAACATATGACCCATCAGGATTTAAGAGAGGCCACTGGCATCTCAACAGGAAGCCTTCACACAATCCTTCACGAAAAGTTGCCACTTCGAAGGGTGTGTGCAGGGTGCCCCACAAACTGACGTTTGCTCAAAACGCAGACAGGGTGAGAATTGATCTGATACAGATGTTCGAACCCAACGGGCCTAAGGGGTTGAGCGATGTCACAAGAGGTGATGAGTCATGGCTGTACTTCTACACCGTCCCAGGAAAAGTTGCCAATTGTGTATGGCTGACATCAGACGAGCCTCGGCCGAAAATTTTGTGTCAAGATTTCCGGTCGAAGAAGCGACTGCTGACCCCATTTTTCAACAACCAAGGAGCATTGGTGGTCAATTTCCTGCCAGAGAATCAGTCAATGACTGGCAACTACTATGCCACCTCAATACTACCAAAGGTCATTGCAGCTGTACAAGAACAGCACCCGACCCGAACCCAGTCACGGCTGATGATTTTGCAAGACAATGCGAGTCCGCATAAATCGGCTGTTGTCACCAACTACCTGAAGGAGCAAAAAGTGCATGTTCTTCCTCATCCAGCCTGCTCACCTGACCTCAGCCAGTGCCTCTTACAACACAAGGCCTTTGCACGAGCAGTAAAAATGGCATGACGTCATGAATAGTGGATGGTGGAAAACAGGAAAAGACAATGCGAGTGAGCGGCGTCCGAGGTGTGCTGCCCACGGAAACTTGACACTTCTCTTGAACCGCGCAATTAAGCGATTTTGATGAGACTTGTTGTGCTGGAAAGCTGAAAATCAGACCATTTCAATGGTGTATAACAATCCCTAACTTTTCATGCTAAAGCTCCAATAGAATTTGAGGGATAAATGTGTTCAAGTTAAGAAGTGATCCAATTCCGGCTTCCTGCCACATATTTTCAATGAGTGTGCGATTTTTTCTGTTGTAACAAGGTATCGACCAGCCAGAAAGTTGTAGAGGAAGCTTTCAGCTTTCCAAAAATACCAAAATCATTGAATTTGAACACCATTTGACAATAATTTTATCACCAGAGAAAATACATGGCAGCATTGTTTTGTTTTTGAGCGGGGAAGATGCCGCGCCTCCCTGGAAATCCCTGGGAGTCGCTGCCTCTTCCCCGTTCAAAAACAAAACGATGCTGCCATGTGTTTTCTCTGGTCATGAAAATATTGTCAAATGGTGTTCAAATTCAATGATTTTGGTATTTTTGGAAAGCTGAAAGCTTCCTCTGCAACTTTCTCGCTGATCGATACCTTGTTACAACTGAAAAAATCGCACAATCATTGAAAATATATGGCAGGAAGCCGGAATTGGATCACTTCTTTTACTTGAACACGTTTATCCCTCAAATTCTATTGGAGCTTTAGCATGAAAAGTTAGGGATTGTTATACACCATTGAAATCGTCTAATTTTCAGCTTTCCAGCACAACAAGTCTCATCAAAATCGGTTCATCGGTTCGAGAGAAATTTCAAGTTTCCGTGGGCAGCACATCGCGCACGCACCATACTCGCATTGTCTTTTCCTCTTTTCCACCATCCACTCATTATGACGTCACAAACTCGTGCAACGGCCTTGTGTTGCAGGAGGCACTGCCTCAGCCCGTTGGACTTCTGGTTGTTCCGAAATCTGAAGCACAGTCTGGCTGGGAGGTCCTTTCAAAGAGTGCAGGACCTCGCCAAAGCCGTAAATTCAGAGTTACGGAACACCCCCAAATGGACTATCACCATGCCTTCGTGGATTGGCTCATCAGGAGGCTGCAACTTTGTGTGGGTGCGGAGGGAGAGTACTTCGAGGGATTCTGAAAGCCTCAGATGTCTACATCAAACCATCTCCGATTAACAGGTACGTTGCCAAAACTTTGAGCATATATTTTTTCCTGCAAGAGGTCAGGGGGTATTTTCCCGCAAGGGGGCATAAAAGTTTTGCTATTTTGAACATTAGGTCTTGCAATTCTTTGGAAAAAAGAGCCGAACTTGAAATGATTATTTGTGCCAATAAGGTTGACGTTGTCCTTATAACTGAGACATGGCTGAGCCCAGAAACAAATGACCTTGAGGTTTTACCATCAAATTTCAACATTTATCGATGTGACAGGGTGACCAGGAAAGGTGGGGGTGCGCTCATCGCCGTTGGCAGCAATTAAATTTGCTCCACGGCGTTGCCATTTGAATTTGAGCAAGCCGACGCAGGTTGCTCCTTTTTCCCTCCTTCTTCAAAGGCTGACACTTTTGGTGCTTTTTTGGTCAAATGTCCGACATTTTTTAGTCTTATCCGAACCATGACGTCATCTTAGCTGGTAATTTCAACTGCCCTTAAATTGATTGGGTTCAACTTGTGGGAAGTTCTGAACGAGACCGGGCTCTTTTAGAAATTGTTGAAGCTTTTGGGTTGGGCACGAGACATGTGCATTCTCTGAAGGATTTGGGGACTGTTCTCGATCTGGTGTTCACAAATTTTGAAAGCGATTCGCATATCAAAACTTGACAAGGACTCTCTGATCATGAACTTGTGTTTTTCACTTTGCCACTATAAAAACTTCACACTAAGGCCGCTCCCCACATTGTATACTGTTTTGGAGATTAAGCTGATTGGGCTTTAATATGCAGAATGATATGTGATGAATTTTATTGTTTCGTTGGAGTAGCAGATGATTTAGATGTAAACGAATTGTAGTGGTTCATCAACGGTATTTTACTCAATTGTCTACAAACCATTAAAACTAACCCTACTAAACAATTAACCAACATTTACGTAATTTAACCTTTCGTTAATTCGTTACTTTTTGGTTATTAATTATTCTCCTTATAATAACGTAATAGTGTCTCGTTGAATACTCGTAATAGCCATATGGTTCGCTCCATAAGGATTACGAACTGGAGTTGGTAATTATTACGTATTTTATTTACGTAAGATTACGTATAGGAAACAGGTTTTGCTCGAATTGTATTACGAAAAACGAAGACCTGCCTCTTTTGCCTGGACTCATTGCTGGTGTCTTTCCAGAACCCAGCTTGTTCACGCAGGATATCACCGAATCCCGATCCTCCTGGACTGCATTTATCATGTATCTCATCTGTCTCTGCTGAGGTGGAAATCCGGATCACAATTTTCTTGGGTTTGGTCTGGTATTTAGAGTTCGCCAAATCGCAAAGACAATTCTGAATTGAATTGAATTGTTTATATTTAAGGGCTTGGCCCCGTGTCAAATATGCAAAAACAACACTTATCATGCAAGAGACAAAAATAAAAAAAAAAATGATAGAAAGCACAAGAGAGCATCATTCAAGATGCAACGAAAAAGCCTTAGAACGACAGCAAGTAGGTACCGGAGTGGAAATGGAGTGTAGAGCTGTAACAGGCGAACATAACCTAATGGATGGAGCTCCCAAAGAATGCGTAAAGACGTGACTTCAGCAGATTGATAGAAATTGGGGTTTAAAAAATTTTGCGAAGTGCGGAATTGTAGTCAAGAAATCAGTGGAGATTCTGAGGAGAGGCCATACCTCTCCTTGATGGTTCATGGAAACAAGGAGTTACACAGGACATTTTCCGGCAGCGTGGAAGAAAAAAACTCAAGCCGTTATCGGTGCGGCGCTGAGGCTGCTGCAGTTTGTAGGCAGAAGAAATACGGAAGTCAAAAAACCCAGTAGAAGTTTCTTAAGAAAGTCAAGGCAATGTGAACGTCGACTGCTTTCGAGGGTTTGAAGGTTCAGCTCAGCAAGCATGGCCGTGACGCTTGTCCGCCTGTCATAACGCCCAAGAATTGCCCTTGCAGCACGTCTTTGGACAGCTTCGACACTCTGTATTTCACTCTTGAGGCAGATACTCCAGGCGGGACAAGCATACTCAAGTGAGGGCAAGATTGTAATCGGAGAGGAAGGCTATTGTCCGTTCTCCGTTGAATGGGCTTGAGTCTAAATTAAGGGTTTTCTCAGGGTAACGCTGACTGTCCTTGCATACATGCTTTTGGATCTCCCTGCATTATTGGAAATTTCGGCTTTATGTACCCTTCTCAAATATCCATGCGTCAGAGCCATCATTTCGTAATCGAATATCATCACATGTTAAAGTCAGCAATTTGCTTCCTCAAAACACCTCAAAGCGAAAAATCAGCACTGCAGTGGACAGTGCTCAAAATCCTATCGAGTTTGTCGTTTAATAATCATATCAGATTTTGCGTCTTACCGCTGAGTACGATCGCAGTTCAGTTCATGGACTATTTTCAACTAGAACAAAATTAATTAAACAAATCTCTTGACGCGAAGAGCAATGACAACACAGCAGTCTGCATTCTCGTTGAGCATACCAATTTTTGCCGATTTATGGAGGATTTTAATCATTGCCATAAAGCGTTAATTTGCCTGTGGACCAGTTGTGGCAGTGAAGAATTCGTACACCTTTTTACATCTTATTTAAGATAAAAATACTTTGTTGTTCTTATTTCGAACAATACTGCTATACGAACTGATGTGGTTTAGCAGGCGAAGAACGGTGTTCCGAGTGCGTATGAGAACAGTTGACAATCAATATGTCAAAAGAGGGAGAAAAGCACTTTGACAGAGATTAAGTTAGTGCGACACGACCGCGATGCGCCCTTATGGGAGATAAAGCAGGTAGGGAATTCCAGTCACGTATGGTCCTGGGGAAAAGAGAATTAAAATGCAATTTCGCGGGAAAATTCTGTCTGAAATGTGGTGTGATTTCGCCAAAGATGGGACCGAAGTTACCCGTGCATCATCGGACTTACTGAAAATAGTAAAACGCTCTCACTATTATTAGTCAGAAGCCATCAAATCTAAACTCCTCGAATATAGGCTATTTTTAAAGCACTGGTTATTACAGGGGCCATCTAATTTCAACATGGCTTGATGCAAATTCACGCCTAAGGCTCTTTCACATGAGAGGGATCTTCATGATACACGAGTGTCATGATGTTTTGCGACGCATGCTGCCACTGACTCTAATGGCGCCTGAGTTTACTCCATGTTCGAAGGATTTTGATAAGGAATGTATACCGTGTCGAATTGGGGCAGAGATTTGAGCGGATTTCTCAAGACAGGGTGGTCGGCATGTCCCTAAAGAGAGCCACTGCAAAGGATATTGTGCATGCAGTCGGCATGTCACTGCCGTTGCAACACAAGAAAGCTTCTAGACGCGGCTTTAGAGAAGAACGCAAGCGTTACATGGGTTGCTCACCCAATTCGTTCAGCAAAACCACGAAATGAACTCCAATGCTCTTCTCAGGAAACGGAGCGTTTTTCGGTGCAACCTGACGAAAGCAGCTAAGCAGACGTACGTCAAAATCAATGCTCGAAAAATAAAAACGCAAATTGCAAGCCGACTGAATGATGCAAATCGACGGCTTGATGATTTGCATCATTCGGTGAAATTCAACGTATGCATCGTTGGAAAAAGGCGAGGGATTCCAGAAACGTCGAACTGTATATTTCCCAGTGAAAATAGCTGTGCGGTGATTCCGCCGGTTTCCCGATTTGCAAAAAATATCTCCTGTCGTGTTCACCCCAAATTTAACTTTGTTGTAGTTTTTTCTTAGAATAATTCCCAATGACAACTCGCAAACCATTTCATAATCAATCGTGGCCAAATCATGCGAGGCGAAAAAATAAATTTGGAATGGGCCAACGCACCACTGCCTCTTCCACGGAATTGGCAGTATTAGTCTTCGTGGTTTCACTAATATGCATGAAGGGCTTCCAGGGACATGTGCAACAAAAGGCAGATGGCAAAAACGGAACAAATTCGCCAAATGATACGATCACCCCGGTCAAAGGTAACGAAGGAGCCAATATTTCTGCGCCAAACCAACCGCCGAATGCGGGAAACGCTACATCATCTTCCGGTGGCAAAGTGAAGCAGGCGGGGAAAGGACAACCGACAAACAATAACGTAACGGCCAGTGACCCACCGGATAAGCATGTTGCAAGCAGCCCTGCAAACGACAAGAAAAGTTAGTCAACAAGGCCATACATCATTTTCATTATCATTATCATCGTTGCTATTCTTAGCTGACAGCCATGCGGCCGGTGATCGGCAAGAGGGCCAGGAGCTATTGGGTTACCCTGGCGTGAACACAAAACCAGAACCTACATGCATGTTACACAAACAGCGGCGAGATCCGGTCGTATGAATGAATGAATGAATGAACGAATAACTGTATTTTGTGAGGGGTTCCCACATACTTAAAAAAAACAATGACACTTTTGCACAAAACAAACAATACAACAAGAATGACAATAATCAGATTAGAGAAATGCAAACGAAGTAATAGGCGGACAACAAAAACGTGAACGTGAAGAGAAATCTTTCAGAAAACGATCGTTTAGCTTTGACTTAAATTACCGTGTCATGTGGAGAGATAATTCATCTCTGACTTGAAATCCGAAGAATGAACATTTTCCATCTCCCAAGGAGAAACAGAACATCCACTCCTGGAACATTTATGAGCATACATCAAATTCGGTCAGAACAGATTTAGGACTACGGTAGCAGCCTGCGCCTTAGAATTGATGCACTTAAAGGTTGAGACAACACAGAGGCTGGGAATGAATTCCAGTCAGCTATTGTTCGGGACACGAAAAAAAACTTCCCAATATCTTACTTGAATGCCAGTGGTTCTAACTTATATGGATGGTCGTGGCGACCGTTAAAAGATGGGCGCGTAATCAAGGAAAACAAATCTCCCCACCCCCAGAGTTGTCAAGGATTCGATAGAGGCACAAAATGCGATGGACCTTCCTCCTATCAGCAAGTTTATGCCAACCCAGCTGAGTAATCATTGCGGTAACGCTGCTTCTTTTACGCTAACTGCTTCTTTTGGGTCAATCTTACAGCTCATTCCATTTGAAGATATGAGCTGAGAACGCTTCACACTCTTCCATTTAAATATCCAGTAAAACTTTAATTTCTATGCCGGGAATGAAGTTTTCGACCGAGTTTCCATTATTGAAAGAATTCTGAATTTACTCTGAGCACACTTGGGGGCATTCCTAGCTCGTATCATCAAGTGGAATGAGGAGTACCTCCGAGTTATGAAGGAAAAGACGAACATTCTTTTAAATGGACAGATTTACCTCACAACTCGGCTTGACTGGATGACGCCGACGAAAGAAGCCAACTATTAGGCCTAAGAGGCTTTCCAGCGAGATATAAAAAAACACGTCATCATCAATAAATTTCTAACGAAACTGCCATACAAAACATTGCTATGTTTACGAAGAATTATTTAACATGCTAGAACAACACAAAACGAAGCAGACGTTGAACTGAAAAATATTCTTGGGCCATGCTCCAGTAAACAATGTTGGATTTTAGCTTTTTTCCCATTTTTGGTCGAAAATATAATTCGAGCACATTGCACGCTAGATTGCAGCGTCATTGGATTCTCTTAATTTCCGCAAATTTCATACCTAATGTTTTCAAGTTTCATACCCAATACTCAATTTTAATACGAAAATTACAAGGCTGTTGAAAATGAAATCTCCCCGAACTACTTAGAATCCTTCGATTTCAATAAAATTTTGGGATTTTGCCCCCTTATTAATTGGAGTAATTTGCACAAATTTTTATTTTGATTGCTAGAACAGGCGAGAAGATTGCACTGTTTAATTCTAGTCATATGTGTTAACTTTAATATAACTTTCTGTGTTTCTTTTAATATGTGCTTGGAATTGCGGTGCCTTTGACACAGAACAACACACCAGAAGAGTCGCAATCAAGATTGCATCGGATTATCAAATTTATTTCTGGTATAGCCAATGAACCGAATAGCCGAACGCAACAGCCATTATGGTTCCCAGGGTACGCCTCGAGATATTTGCCAGAATTGCTCCTGATCGCAAGATATTGGGTGCATTGCATCACGGATGCGTTGACCATCTGCTCAAATTCCATTTCGAATTCCATTTTAAACTCCATTTCAGATTTCATATCAGATTCCATTTCAAATTCCTTTCCAAATTCCATTTCTAATTCAGTTCCAAATTACCAATTTGAATTTCATTTCAAATTCCATTTCCAATTCCATTACAAATTCCATTATAAAATTCCGTTTCAAATTCCATTTTAAATTCCATTTCAAATTCCATTTCAATCTTGCCAGTATCAATTGAATTGATCGGCAGTGCAAAGAGTTCGTTGCTAATTCTCGCTTATAGATATGTCATTCTCGGATGTCTGAAATGTGGAAATTCCTGTCAGTTTAGAAAGTTTGGAATCCCTCAAGCAAAATGGAGCTCATCAAAATTTCACGACATCCCCTTACAGAATCTGATTTCACTTCCGCTTTCATGTAAGGTACCCGCCGAGGATGCTTACACAAGCTGACGAAGACGTTCTAGAAGATTGGTGATGATTCAAGACTCGTGGTCATCCGTTAAATTCTGGATTGCTGGTCGATCCCACCACATCAAACAACTGATCACAATAGTTCCCCAAGAAAATTTTAGATTTTTGCTTTTCATATCCAACACCTAGGCACAATTTTCTTCAGAATTCATTTTTTTCCAAAAACAATGTTGGATTTTGGATTTTTCCAAAAACAATGTTGGAGAATGGAATTCCCTTGATGCTCCATCTCGGTTGTTTCCAAAGCACTCCTGAGGCACTTCCTCCAAAAAGAGACTTTTCAGATTTCTCTCCCCCCATTTAAATTTCATGCATCACTGAAACTGGAGCGTTTTCTCATGAGTTTCACGCATTATTTAATTGTTGCCATTTGTTTTTACTCTATTTGACGATGTTGTTTTAAACGGATGTTTAGGTACTTTGGAGCGTGTGCTCCCTGCCCCCAAAGTTCTTTGGGGCAGTATTGCGAAAAATTAAATTAAATGACCAAACAAATATGAGACCTTCAACACTTCCCGTCGTTGTTCCCCAAAGAGAGAGGGAATTCCAAATTCGTGACTACCATAGTTGCCGCTTGCATAAGAGTGGGAAGAAAGCAAAAAGGTATGAGGGAAATGGAAAAAACACGTCATATGGGATCATTAATTCCGTCATTCATTCTCCTGTACACAATTTTCAGAATCAATATCCTGCGAAGATTTTTCTTTTGATCTTGTCGAAAAGAAACGAGGTCAGAGATTCACCAATGTCTGTCCGAAGAAAGGCGGGCAGTTTCCTGAAACATTAGCTAATCAGGTGGAGAAAAGAGCCGCTATCGATTGCTTCCTTGGAAAGTGGACCAATGAACCTGAATATCAGAAAGGTTAGATTTCTTTTAGGATAACTAGTGTAAGGGAGGGGAAAATAAAGGAGCTCTATGGTTTGGGATGAGCTCATCTTTTGGTCTACACACTCGGTTTGACAACTCTTATTGTATAGGTGAAGGTCCCCCAGCAATGTTTCCACCTCACCACTGTCTATTCCTTGGCCAACTCAACTAAAATCTGTCTCTGCAGTGATGTGGTTCCAATCTGTAATGGTCTGTTAGCTCTCCTCGTGGATAATCAATTCTAACGATCAGAGTTTGCTGCTTGCAGTTGACCAATTCCAACACCTTTGATTTTTTACAACGCCAATGGAATGCAACCTTCGCGGCCCCCATTGAGTCCTTATCCGTTTTTGGCATCCAAAAATTGACGCTGGTGGTTGTCCGGACTGAATCGTATACGCTGAGATTGCCGCGACCTGATTGGTCGGCATACGAGTCCTGAATTCGTGGCCTGGCCTCGTGTTCTGAAAACAGACTGAGTTTTCTTCACTTTGTTAAATCGAACCAAAAACAGAATGCAACCGTCGAAGGAACCGACAATCTTTTTCTCTCCATACTTCTGCCACTGGAAACTGCAAGGCCACGCATATCCGGTTAAGGTGAAGTTAGCTCAAATCAATTCAGCGTCTACTGAATATTTACAGACAAAAGTGCCACAGCATTTCACAGTCGAATCGTGGAGTCAAGCAAAGGTGAAAAGAAGTTGAAGACAACAGGAAATGTGTTGTTTTGTGCACAGCATGATCCTATCCCTGGTGAGTTTACCTTATCGGATGGCATGATTCTATGCCTGATGAGTACCTTGTCGGATCGCATGATTCTATCCCTGGTGTGTAGGTAGGTACCTTATCGGATAGCATGATTCTATTCCTGGTCAGTACCTCTGATAGCATATTATTCTATCCCTGGTGAGTGTATCGGATAGCATGATTCTATCCCTGGTGTGTAGGTACCTTATCGGATGGCATGATTCTATTCCTGGTCAGTACCTCTGATAGCATATTATTCTATCCCTGGTGAGTGTATCGGATAGCATGATTCTATCCCTGGTGTGTAGGTACCTTATCGGATAGCATGAGTCTATTCCTGGTGAGTAGGTACCTTATCGGATAGCATGCTTTTATCCCTGGTGTGTGGGGACCTTATTGGATGGCATGATTCTATCCCTGGTGAGTATCTTATCGGATAGCATATGATTCTATCCCTGGTGTGTAGGTACCTTATCGGATAGCATTAGTCTATCCCTATGATGAGTAGGGTTTTAGTTAATGGGAAGATCAAAGTGGGAACAAGCTCGGCAACTATTCCTCCTGCCTTTTTTGCTTGAACTTTTAGAGCCAACAGAAGAGGATTGCCAAGAATTGGCAGCCGTTGAAACAAGCATTCTTTCCAAATTGGAATACTCAGAAGCGGAACGAGCAACAAGAATCAGCGATGTGGATTACTGCAGAGAGAAACATAAAGGATTTCCAGATAGATACCTCAGCCGCCACGAAAAGAACTTATTTTATCAGTGTATGCTCAAGGATAAAGATAATAAAAGTGAGGATGTTACCTATACTATTTAATCGTCTAACACCACGAGTTTACACCACGAGTTTTACACCACGAGTTTACACCACGAGAAGACACAGTCACTTAGGATTTTAAAGATGAAGGTATGGATATTACTTTGCTTTATACGCACAGACAACCTAACGTCCCATGAAACATGAGAAATTATGGTCTGACGAATTGAGGGCCATCTATTTTCAACAGGACTCGATATAATTTCACGCCTCACACGAGTGTCATGACATTTTGCTGCGCATATCACCATTGATTCCAAATGGCGCCTGAGTTAATAATGAACTCCTATATATGAACAGAATTTTAAATACCAAAAGTTCTATACAAGATAGGAGGATATTTTATTTCTCACTCGTCAATTCAGGGGCCATCTTATAATTTTAACAGGGCTTGATGCAACGTGAGGCCTTATACGAGTGTCATGATGCTTTGCGGCGCAAAGCATCATGAATTATCTTATAATTTTAACAGGGCTTGATGCAACGTGAGGCCTCATACGAGTGTCATGATGCTTTGCGGCGCAAAGCATTATGAATTACCTTATAATTTTAACAGGGCTTGATGCAACGTGAGGCCTCATACGAGTGTCATGATGCTTTGCGGCGCAAAGCATCATGAATTATCTTATAATTTTAACAGGGCTTGATGCAACGTGGGGCCTCATACGAGTGTCATGATGCTTTGCGGCGCAAAGCATCATGAATTATCTTATAATTTTAACAGGGCTTGATGCAACGTGAGGCCTCGTACGAGTGTCATGATGCTTTGCGGCGCAAAGCATCATGAATTATCTTATAATTTTAACAGGGCTTGATGCAACGTGAGGCCTCATACGAGTGTCATGATGCTTTGCGGCGCAAAGCATCATGAATTATCTTATAATTTTAACAGGGCTTGATGCAACGTGAGGCCTCATACGAGTGTCATGATGCTTTGCGGCGCAAAGCATCATGAAATATCTTATAATCTTAACAGGGCTTGATGCAACGTGAGGCCTCATACGAGTGTCATGATGCTTTGCGGCGCAAAGCATCATGAATTATCTTATAATTTTAACAGGGCTTGATGCAACGTGAGGCCTCATACGAGTGTCATGATGCTTTGCGGCGCAAAGCATCATGAATTATCTTATAATTTTAACAGGGCTTGATGCAACGTGAGGCCTCATACGAGTGTCATGATGCTTTGCGGCGCAAAGCATCATGAATTATCTTATAATTTTAACAGGGCTTGATGCAACGTGAGGCCTCATACGAGTGTCATGATGCTTTGCGGCGCAAAGCATCATGAATTATCTTATAATTTTAACAGGGCTTGATGCAACGTGAGGCCTCATACGAGTGTCATGATGCTTTGCGGCGCAAAGCATCATGAATTATCTTATAATTTTAACAGGGCTTGATGCAACGTGAGGCCTCATATGAGTGTCATGATGCTTTGCGGCGCAAAGCATCATCTATAAATGGCGCCTGAGTCAATAATGAACTCTTATACGGAACTTATCAGAATTCCTCAAACATAAGCGATATTTTAAAGTATCGGTTAACACAGGTGCCATCTAATTTCAACAGGGCATGGTGCAATTTCACGCCTCACACGAATGTCATGACATTTGGCGGCGCATATTCACCATTGATTCTAAAAGTCGCCTGAGAATAATGAACTCCAATAATGAAGAGAATTTCAAAGGAAAAAAAGTTCTACAAGATGCAGCTCATTCCACTTGAAGATATGAGCTGAGAATGTTTCACACTCTTCCGTTTAAATGCACAGGAAAACTTTAATTTCTTATGCCGAGAATGAAGTTTTCAACCTAATTTTCATTGTTGAAAGAATTCTGAATTCACTCTGAGCACACTTGGGAGCATACTTGGCTCATATCTTCAAGTGGAATGAGGAGCAGGAGAAATGTATCGACACATGGTCGTCGGGCCACAGCGAGCTTTGTGACGACTTCTTACGTTTTCGCGGAACAATCCGGAGCATTGCACGGAAAGAACTGAAGTAGTCCTTTTTTTACTCGGAAAAGTTTACGAATTTTGTACTGCAATATCGTAAAACTACAGTGTGTCCCTTAAGTAATTTGGCAAACCTCGTGGGCATCTTCCTGAATGAGACAATTCTAAGGTGAAAATACAGAATGGCTCTTCGTTCTTCGATGCGTCTTAAAAATAAAAAGTCCGCGGCAAAAAATACATGGGACCCTCTAAATTTCTGAAATTTTAAAGACACCAAAAATTGAAAAGCAACTACGAGTAAAATGACAACTGCATGTGGAATTTTTGTAATAATTTTCTTCGCTTTACCATTTGATTTCCAGGACAATAACTTAGGTGTGACCAACTTCCTGGACGTGGTTTACGTTTCCCTCTTTCTTTTTTCTTGATCAACACTAACCAAACCTGAGCTAACCCCCAACCCTCACTGCCTCTATTGCTTGTTGTCAACCTACTGGTTGGTTTCCCCATTGTTCGTTGCCGACCTACTGCTTGGTATCTGCCTCTCCAGGCCCTGAAAACATCCCCGAAGTTCGCATATCCACATGTGGCTGCAAATTATAAAATTCAACCTCTTTTTCTATAGATGACGCGTTTCGGAAAATAATCAGTGGAAATCGCGAATACGGATACCACCGAAATGCAAATGATGAACATTTCGCCTGCATTACCTCTGAAGAAGACCCCACCGCCTATAGGGGTAAGTTCAGCAATACGGAGGGAATTCAGAAAGTTTTGAGCCTGAGACGGAAAGATTCACTTCTAGGTAATTTTGTTGTCTTGGTATAAAAATTTGGTTTGGAATAGAACTGTATGAGAATTTTAGGTTGATCCGGTGCTGATTTTTTATTTTATGGCGATTTCAAAAAGAGCTCCACAACAGTTAGAAGCAGACAAAACTGGTGAATGTGAAAAATATATGTTTCATCGAAGGTGCCAATTTTATGGTAATACCATTATCTGTTCTGCGTTAGCGTATGTTGTGAGTAGAAATTAAAGTTTTTTTATCATCATCAATGAGACGCAGTTTATCTTAAACCTAAAACAGATATCCAGTGCGAAGTGGATGGAAAACCAGCAAAACTGCGTCTGATCTACCCGGATATGAAGAACGATGACTACGGTCAGGAAACCTACTGCAGAATTGCTATTCCTGGTAGGCGAATGGGGTTTCTGAGGTATGGTAACTTCCTGAAGTCCGAGAGTCAGATCATCGAATGCTTCCTGGATAAATGGAATAACGACGATGAGTTTAGACACGGTAAGCTGCTAATAACAGCTATATACACTTCAACAATTTCAAAAAATATGTCCGAAGCTTATCAAAAGTCCTCGAAGGTAGGCGATATTTTAAAGGACCGGTGAATGCAGGGACATCTAATTTCAACAGGGCTTAGCTTGGTGCAACTTCACGCCTCACACGAGTGACATGATGCTTTGCGGCACATGCTGCCATTAATTCTAAATGGCGCCTGAGTTAATTATGAACTCATATGTTTGAAGACTTTTGATAAGCGCTGTATGTGCTATATTGCTTGGTAAAAATTATTTTTTGGTACCATGTCCGCCAAAGGAGTCATTACATTGTCAATCATCGTTGCGGTGTGATTTCTGGAACGAGCGTGGTTCGGATTCTTACTCTGTGAGGTTGCGGAATGGGCAGGCTTTTCGTTAAAAAAACAAAAAAACAAGAAAAAATTTAGGAAGCAGCGTGAGTTTCGGTCAATAACGGAGAGAATCTGATGGCTTATATGTAGACTCTTTGCGGGCTCGGTGAATCTTGGAATGACCTACTCGTATATTCCCAGGGAATACTTACTTTTGGATTACTTCGTCTGATCCACCATTTACAAAACGTATTGTGTGGGCGGTGTAAAAAAAACGGGATACATGCGAATTTTTCTTGCTGGCAATGTGTAAGGCCTGATTCTCACGACTGGCCACAAGTGTACCTAATCATTTTTTTCGTTTTTCTCTTTACCTTTGGTTAGAGGATATGGTTGAAGACTTCAAGAGGCTGATCATAGCGAAACAGACGGGCGACAAAGTGACATATTCCCTACCAAAATACAGGCCAGAATTCAGGGGTATTTATGTTGATCTTTGCGTCGAAAGCAGTTAAGATCTCACCTCAAGATATTACAATCTTGCTGATGTCGTTCAAAAGAGAAGAATGCTTCCGATCATTGGATCACACAAATGACCACGCATAGACAAATGATCACCAACAAATGACCATACAAAAATGACCATACACAAATGATCACACACAAATGTCAATACACAAATGATCGCACACAAATGTCCAAACACAAATCACCATACACTAATGATCATACACAAATGTCCATACGCAAATGATCATACACAAATGACCATCCACAATTGACCACACACGAATGACTAAACACAAATGACCACACACAAATGCATGTACACAGATGTCCGTACACAAATGATCATACACAAATGACCATACACACATGACCATACACAAATGTCTGTACACAACTGTTCGTACACAAATGACCATATACAAATGTTTAGACACAAATGTCCGTTCACAAATGGCCATACACAAATGCCAAACAATGTGTTGGTAAACCTCTACAATCAGCAGTTATATTTATTTGGTGTGACCAACTTGCGGTACGTGATTCATGTTTTTCCTGCTTTTCACTCCCCAAACCTTACTACCTGTCGCGTGTTTTGAGCCAACAAATTGGCGTCCGCCTGTTTCATTTTATCATCCAATTGCTTGATGACCAC
>JASGXE010009474.1:0-15823 GCA_030068105.1 Sinentomon sp. SZTP_YWyxl
CTCTTGGACCAATCACTGTGAAAAAGAAGTCTTTGTTAGTGGAGATGGCTGAAATGTGAACTCTTTGGCAATAGGAGCGAACAGGTGCAAATATGAACTCTTTGGCATGTGTTTTAGTGCTTCTATCTTTCTTGCCTTCCTCGAGACATTTCATACTCAAATTCCTGAATGACTAAAATGTGGAAAAGTGCAGAAAAACAGCATGTGACATAAGCAAAATATAATTTATTGGTAGTATGGAACAAAATACTCACTCGACGATTTGTTCTCCATTTGAAGGCATCTAAAAATTCCATTTTTGGTGCTGCCTCTGGGCTAAAAAACTTCCCAAGCTGTGCATATTGAAATTGCAAAAATCTGCTCTGTGGGCCCAAAAATTTCTTAATTGGGCCTTGGTGCAATGTGCACATGCAAAGGCACAATCTTTTTTAATTTGCAATCATTCCCCTCCATGGATCATTCCTCCACATGCACTCAAAAACTGGTTAATGGTTTCAGGAGAAACATGAGATATCCCAAAACCAAAATTTGCCAGCTTAATTTGGGTTGCCTAAGCAAATGGGCCTACCGACCTGTGCCACAAATATCATTGGGTTAAGTGAGTTCGTTCACGAGTTCCATAACCAGTAACTGATAGCTCATAGCTGGTTCCAGAATACTCTAACAAGTAATCTGCAATCCCTTGGCAGTGAAGACTACCATGGCTTGCTTTTATTCAATCAGATGAACAGAACGACAGGATTTTAGGTGCTTTTACTTTTTGAGAGACCATCCTACACTTTTAAAAAAGAGCAATGGATCGGCAGTGGTTCAGTGGATGGGGAAAACGGCACTACTTCTTGTTTTATGGATGTCAAATGTACCAGAAGCCCCATAAAGCTTGTCTTGGCTGCTTTTCAAAACACTAGGATGCAGAATCATGTGCAAAAAGTACCTTTATAAACTGGACATTTGAAATAGAAAGCTGCAGCAGGAAGAAGAGACCAGGTATACTTTTTTGCTGTGAGCTTGATATCTGGTGAGGGATATGCTATTATCTACGATGGTCCTTTGCCTGATGGAACAAGAAAAATAAAGTTGTTCTGGTATCTGCATTGAATTACGAGGTCAACAAGTGCTGGCATTTGAAACTTCAAAACACCCAGACCTCATTCGTTCAATGCACTAAACTGGCACTAAACTGGTTTCAACTTTGATTTGTCCTACCTAAATAGCATCTGATTTCTACGGCATTTAACTGTTAAGGATTGTTTCATGTACACAGGATACAAGCCATGAAAGGAAACCAGAGTACTATTCATCACGGGCTGGCATCAAAAGGCATTATCAGGGTGACAGAGACAGCAGTCCAGAACTGTCTTATTCACGCCGATCTTCATCACGTATTACTCCTCCGAGAAGTTCTGGTGGTTACTCAGGCTATGGTTATCGTGAACATTCTTCAAGATACTCGGCAGATCGGCATGAAGAAAGATTTAGCCCAAAACGGCATGCACCTGATAATTCATATGTGAGCAGAGGAACTGCTCCGTACAGAAGCCGAGGCTTCAGAGTTTCAAGAGTTGCAACCAGAAGACCAATACCATCCCTGGCAAGAGTAACAAGAGGGATTTTTAGATACAATGATGGATATTCGTCCAGAGGAGAAACAGGTGGAAGATTCAGCCGTATTGGCCGGCCGACCTTTGGCGGGAGATTTCAGTCCTTCGAAGATAAAGGAGTTGCCATTGTACACAAACCAAGATATGCTAGAAGGTACAGTTGTAACGAGAATGTAGACATGCCCATGGCACATTCTGTGGGTTTAATGATCCTTTCCAACATACGTGTGGTTTCTATACAGCTATTCTGCATTGTTTGGGTAACTTCTCTGTTTTGCAGTTTCTTCAAAAATGCTGCGTTTTAGAGGACCTTTTCCAGAATGCAAGATTTCTCCTTGACCGTGTGTGACTATGGAGTGACTCATCCCAACACATGGTTTCATCATCCCGTTCAGCATATGGATGTTCCTACCCTCGGAAGATTCCTATATTGTTTTTGGATCGACTGACAAATTTTCTCCAGATTGTAACTTCTGCTCAATAAAGGAAAGTATTTGGTGGCAGACTGGCAGATCATGACTGCATGGATACAGGACTCGTCACATGAAGTTGTAGCATTTCGCACAAGCGTTACGCCCAATTTGGATTAAGCTTGGAAATGTCAGAATACCAATGTGTCGTAGTTCTTGAGTATGAAGTTTGCGGTACCATTATCGTTGGTCCCCTCGTACAGGATAACATCTCAAAAACATGCAATGATGCCATGCGGAGCTGTGCACTTACATTTGGCTGTTGAAAGCTATTGGACCCCAAACCACGAGTATCTCTTGAAATACAGCTCTTCTCCTGAATGCCATTGCATGATTCAGTAGTCCTTTGAATGGCAAACCTATCTGATATGGGCATAAATGCCACTGAAGCAGCCGATAACAGGTTGCTTGAATTCTATGAGGAATGTCAAACGACCACACTTTTGGCATTTGATTTGATCTAAGAGGTGTCTCGCATCCTTGCAAATGATTTTCTTCACCTGACCTGCGGTTTTCTACCAGGAAAAGAACAGCCAAGCAAAAACCGATGTATCAACATGTCTTTCAAAATGCTATTTGATCCAAATTGGCTCAAAATATTCAGTCAAATGATTCACCTTCAGTGCTGGATTTTTCAAGCATCAGTGGATTTTAAAATTAAAATCTCCTGTAACCATTTGTATATTGGAAGGGAGGAAAAATAGTTTCTTTTAGACCTCATCAGGGGAGTTTTTTTAGTGTTTTAAACAACAGGTTCTGAATGCAGCTTTCAGACACACGGAATTTTTGAAACTCATGCCTGAACAATGCTAACTGCCTCATTTCGACAGGAAAAAACGTAAAGCCATAAAAACCAAGGGCGCAGATATGGGTTGCACATTGGAGGGGACGGTGTGGGAATACATTTAGGAAGGGGGCCTGGGGGCGAAAGCCCCCAGCAGTGTCCGGGATCTGGGGCAGCGCCTCAGCGGGGTTCCAAGGGGCAGAGCCCCTGGCAGGGGGTCTGGGGGATAGAGTCCCCCAAAAGTTGAAGAAATTTTGAAATTTCAGGTCCATTTTTGATGAAAAATTGTGGATTTTCTGAAAAAAATCTTGTCAAAAAAGACATTTTTCCGGAAGGGAAAATCCTCCTTCGTTCCTGTCCTTGACTAAAGCAAAAAAAAATTCTTATTCGTGTGCGAATCAGGAGTTTCACCACCCTGTGAGTGCATGCCTCCAATAATTCACAAATCATTGTGTACGTACAAGTGCGGTTTGGCGATGGCGACAAAAGTCAACAAACAAAATTCCGAGCAATTCAAAACGAGGAAACTGCGGCCAGGCGAATGAAATAAAAATTTTGAAAAATAAATGCACTCGTACATTCTGTTGGTTGCAGGTATATCTCATAGCGACGCACATCCCATTTGCACGTTAAGGGAAGAACATAAAAAGTAAAGGCCTTATTTTTAGTTTGAGCCCAAGTTTTAGTTTGAGAAATTTTACAGGCACAAAAAGCATTTTTCCTATTTGTGGAGTGGTCGAATCATTGTGCTACATTCTTCTTTGGGGAAAAAAATTATGCAGGTGTGATTTTCCATGTCTAGACAACGAACAAGGTTGACAGTGGAAGGATTACGAGTCAGGCTGGTGCGCTATGGGTAGATTGGTTGACAGAATGAAAAAATCCGTTCACTGACGTGCACATCAACACAAGGCGTACTTGATTGTAAAAATGGAGTAGTGACACAGATGCCATCAGGGATGCAAACTTCAATGATCTCGGTCTCCTCGATCTTGGCGCAAATCCTGCCTTCACCAAGAAAAACCAACTGCTGATACAACTCGGCTCCTCCAAAGCACCTTGGCTGGCCACAAATAAAGTGTGGTTGAGGCAATTGTGCATTGACATGACAGTGATAGCTTGTTATTGTGGACCACACATGACATTTTTGTATTGTGGACTACACATGACTTTTTACTAAAATTTCAGTGAATTAGGAGACTGATTTTTGGAGCATTTCTGCAGCAGGATGTCAACCGAGTCAAATTTCCATCTTTGACGGAGAAAATTCATGACTGAAATATTGGGTGGGACAATTTATGACTTTTAAAATATTGGGGGGGACGTGTCCCCCCCTTCCCCCCAGGATCTGCGCCAATGATAAAATCAGTTTTTTTTTTTGTTTCAAAACATGTTTCAAATCAAAACTTTGATTTTCCCCAGTGATTCAAAACTTTTAAAACAGAATGTTCATATATTCGCCCAGTCAAGTTGTGTGAATTTCATGGAATAGCGGACAAAATTCATACTGGGCTGAAATTTGGCATAGATGTTATCTCCTCCTTGAATGTCTTTTGCTAGAAGTCCCCTACAGGGTTGAGCATAGGGGGGGGTGGGGGGGGTTACCCCCCCTGGCCTTCGGCCGAGGTTACCCCCCCCCCCAGCCTTTTTCCGACGGTACCCTTGGCCGAAGGCCAAGGGTACCGTCGGAAAAAGGTGGGAAAGAGTCCTGGTGTGTGTGCAGGGCACACACCAGGACTTCAATAGGAGCAAATTGTTTCTTTGTACTTTCTGTTTTGTTTGTTTTGTTTTGTTTTTTAATTCCAAAATCAAAACGAGAACATTATGTTATTTATATTTTCTCCAACAAAAATTAAGACAAACATTTTTGATAAGAAAAACATTTTTTCATTTGATTTCATTCAATTGTAAGGTCACTCATTGTAAAGATTTCAACCAACCTCGCAAAAATCCAAGATCACGACTCACATCCAGTGATGATAGAAGGATCAGATCATCAGAACCAGAAAAAATATCCATTCCATCCACAGTTGAGATGCAGAACATACAAGTGCCACCGGATGAAAGAAATTGTACCAAATTAAGTTTCAAGACATGGCACAGAACAATATAATAATTCAGTTTCGTGATTCCTAGATAAAGTTTTGATTCCCCTGCCGGAAAAAGGCTAGGGGGGTAACCTCTGCCTTTGGCCGAGGTTACCCCCCCTCTACCCCCACCCTAGAATGTTGCTGTCAAAGTCCTTCCTGGTGTGTGCCCTGAACACACCAGGAAGGACTTCATAGCAACTTCTGTTTCTTTTGTAATTCCTGTTTTGATTCCCCTGCTGGAAAAAGCTAGGGGGGGTAACCTCGACCTTCGGCCGATGTTACCCCCACCTTTTTCCGAGGGAACCCTTGGCCGAAGTCCTGGTGTGTGCCCTGCACACCCAGGACTTCAATAGCTACATTCTGTTTCTTTTGTACTTTCTGTTTTTGTTTCACGAAAATGGTAAAATGAAAAAAAACTCATCCAGAAAGTCGTGTCTGACAGCTATTTCCTTGCTCCATCTATTGCGACTGCAAACCCTCCAGGATAAGGAAAAAAGGACCTGAAAGTCGTAAAATGGCATCTGAGGACCCCTAATTTTTCAAAAAAGCTTCAGCTTTTGGGGGACGCTGTCCCCAAACCCCCTGCCGGGGGCGCTGCCCCCTGGACCCCCGCTGGGGGGCACAGCCCCCCAGACCCCCAGACCCCCCTGATTTTCTCCCTAAACCCCCCCCCCCTCGTAACCTCTTTACCCCCCCCTCCTGGTCCCTACCTTGCCCATCCCTGGTCCCCTAAATTTCAATTTTCAAAGACAAGTAGGTACCTAGTTTTTGAGTTATGATGACAAGGTCATAAAAAAGTTGACACAACTTTTGCCTAAGATTTATGGAAACACGGTAAAGATTTTTTCACTCATTCTGTGCCAGTGTTAAAAAATTAGTCCTTTTTGGCTGGTTGAGCCATTCTTTCGCTTCAACCCAAAATTCACAAAAAAATAATTAAATTTCAGTCATTTGCGGCATTCGTGTAAGACATCTTCAGAGAGAATTGCTCAAAACTTGAAGGAGAAAGAATCAACGAATCTTCCTCAGTTGGCCAAAAGAGCTGTGCTTTTTAGTAAGAATGCCAATTTTACCTTTCTAGCATGAATTGAAGGACTGCTGAGAAAAAGCAATCGAAAGTTCGTAAAACATCAAAAAAAAGTGAAAGCGGTAAAAGCGTGCCTTGAATTTTGTGCAGAGCCCACTTTGGAAGCTGCAAAAATACTCTTGCAAGTTAGAAAAATCAAAAATCTGACGTTGTCATATCTTCTTCCAACTGATTTGTAATCTGGATAAAATTTGAGATTTTGTTTGTTACCTATTCGGTATTCCTGTATTGGTTGAGGAGCAATCTCGATTTTGGCTCTTTTGGCTGACTGGAGGAAGAATCGCTGATTTTTTCTCCTTCGCCAAGTTTTGAGCAATTCTTTCTGAAGATGTCTTACACGAATGCCGCAAATGACTGAAATGTATTTATTTTTGTGAATTTTGGGTTGAAGCGAAAGTGTGGCTCTGCGAGCCAAAAAATGACTAATTTTTGAACACTGGCACAGAATGAGTGAAAAAATCTTTACCGGGTTTCCAGAAATTTTGGGCATAAGTCATGTCAACTTTTTTATGACCATGTCATCATAACGCAAACACTAGGTACTTGACTTAGAAAATTGAAATTTTGAATGAAGACACTACATAATGGAACCTTAGTGTGTACCAAATTCGAATAAAATCGGTTAAGAAATACGGAAGTTAGTATTTTAACCCCTGCTACAGCCCGTTAACCCGCGATAATGGGGGAAGCACAACTCGGAAACATGGGGACTTCTAGCAAATAGACGTTCAAGGAGGAGATAACATCTACTTGTAAAGCCCGTCAGTCTTCTGGCTGACCAATGCAAAGCACAAAGCATGAGCGAGCCCAGGATCTCCCACAGTCGATACCCGCGTCATCTGTTTTCCGCCTGGTGCAAAAACAAAGCATGAAGTTCAGCATGTTCGATACATACCTATTGACTATTGTGAAGTTCTCGGCCAGTTGAAGTTGAAAGCCCTGCGCTGCGAACTTCTGTTGCGATGCTTCTGTTTGCATGCGAACTCCCGATTTTCAAAACTTCTTTCATGAAAAAAGTTTTAAATTTTTTTTTCTTTTTTTCATAAAAAAAAAAAAAAAAAGAGAAATGTGACTTGTTATGTCTCAAGATGTTGTGCTATAGAGAACCCAATTTTGTTAAAACGCTCCAGTTTTTTGGGGACTCCGTCCCCTGCACCCCTTGCCGGGGCACTTCTCCTGGACCCCTACTTGGTGGCTTTCGCACCCGTCCCCCCAAACCCTCCAGCTTCGAAAGTCCAGTGCCCCCCCCTTGGCGAAAGGCTGGATCCGCCACTGTTTTCTTGCAATAAAATTTATTAAAGATTTGAAATGTGGTGCCGTTTCGCGTCCGGGCATCGAGTTCGAAACCAACGGAAGTTTTTCAACAAAAATCTTCCCAATGTATTTCCCAAAATGACCACAATTTCAAGCGTTTCCATCACAGCAGCCGGTAAATGTGACATGATATTTTGCCATCAAATGTTCAGCGATCTTTCGACAGATTAGCGAAACCCGCCATTTACATTACCCGAAGAGCGAGAGTGGCATTTCGTGCGGGGATGCTCCCCGAGCCTCCCCAGAGTTTCCAGGGAGAGCGCAGCTGGAACCATTCAGGGGCGAACGGATCTCTCTCCCTTGACTTTCCAGAGAGATGGTGAGTTTGCGCTCGGGAAGTGAATGAGTCATCACTGTAACGTGCTGCTGTGAAAGATCAAATGGTGGGCCAGATGGACACAGATTTCGATGATTTTGGTGTCAAAAGATGGGCAAGAAATTGGTCACCAACTTTGCAGCAGGTCGATCCCATGTTGCAACGGAAAATTTTGTGCTTCAGTCCGTTTTGCAAACTAAAGGGCAGAATTTTTCGATGTCTCGGGAACGGGCTTTGAAATCTGTGAAACGTTTTCGAAATTTCACAAATGAAAATGTTGAAATTTCTTCATGGAATGGTAATCTGCATACTATTGGCTCTCCTTCGACACCAAAATTGCCCATATCCATCCAGAACTTTTCAAATGCGAAAAGTTTTAAACTTTGCGCGACGATCCCGAAGAGTGGGATTTTGCAGCGGTTTGCAGGAGGCGCTTTGGACTTGGACAATGCGCACACCACAGGCAGGAGCTCCAATGCTTGCCCTCTGCTTTGTCTGCCTTCTCTCCTGCATGGATGTGAATGTGATCTTGTCCAAATCTCTCCTGTCTGTCCTAAAATCTACCCCCTGCCTCCACATGCTATTTAAATGGGATGTCCGTCTTTATTACACCCACCTGACAGGAGAAAATTATTTAGTGTGGATGCCAAATATCAGCCTTGTATGAATATTGTCCACTATTTTCTCCAATTTGACTGGGCTTATCTTTTAATATTTTACAAAATAAAAAACAAATGTTTCAAAATCAATGCCACCCTGTAAAATCACTTCCTCAGAATCCAGGGAGTGTTTTCCAGGAACATGTGTTTTAGGAATTGCTCCCTCCAAACCCCGGCTGGGGGATCTGTCCCTTGGAGCTGCACTTGGAGCGGCTGCCCCCAGATCTCCTATACTTGGATCTGTGCCATAAACTTGAACGAAGTTTTGACATGCAAAAGTTTTACCTACTACCGAGTCTGCATTCCTTACCCCCTTGGATTTTGATCCTGTGCATGCATGGTATCGTACCCAAGAAAGTGCAGTGCACACACTGAGCGAGGACTGTGCCGCAAGGAAATGGCAAGAGCGGCTCTTAACCATTACGGAAATCTCCTTTTCAAGAACAGAGAAGTAAAGATAAAACCACCTGAAGTCAACAAGGAGGAGCCATGGTCCCTGCTATTGCTTGCTGCTCTCCACCTCAAGACACTTCTGTGGCCTCGGAAGCCAAAACAGGCAAGGTAGGTGCTCCCAAAAGTGCACTGGGCTGCGATCAAGCCAGACTGTCGCAGTTGAAGCCTGTTTTCAATGACATGGATCTAAAGCAATCCTACTTCCAGGGCAGCGATAAAGCTGCTAGGGTGAGTTGGCCGAACCACATGCGAAGGGCTACCCATCCATTTATTTTCATCGCATTTGGCAGGTGCACACATTTGCACACCTGCCAATGTGTGCATTTTCACTTGACGAGGTGCCTCATTCACTTTAAGCTTTAAATTTGATCAGCTTACTGCATTCTCGAAGAACAAAGTTGCACGAAGTGATCCCAAGGATCCCAGCCATCCAATCCTGTATTTTTAAGAGATGTCCTATAATCAGGGTTCCCACGGCTAAAAAGAACAATGGGTCAAACCCCTTGCTGAATGAAAATTGATAGATCAGATAAGATAGTTCCCCTTCATTGAGATTATTTTGTGCATGCTTCATTGTTCAGTGTTGCAAAATTTGGAAAGTTGTGCTTTTGTGTATTGACACGAATGAATTCATAGTCATTCCAGTCCATATGTGTCCAAAAATGTGATTTCCATGCACAGTGCTAGCCTATTTTTTCTGGTTCCGCTTTATTTCCACTTATGAATGATATTGATCAGCATGTTGTTGATCAATTGCTGGTCAGCTGTGTTGGATTGACATTGATGCATCCAACTAATAATTTTTTCTGTGTTTTTATTCGTCTGGTCTAAAAGATTTGGGTCAAAAGGGAGCTCTCCACGCAGCAGTTCTGATGAAAATGAGGAAGAGAAAGCCGCTGATGATGGGAGCAAGGAAGATGACAAGCCAGATGGAGCTCAGGAAGAAGCTGGCAAGGGTTCCGGTGACAAAGATGGCAGTGATACTGATAAAATGGAGGTGGATTCTGATGGTGTAAGTGCTATTTTAGTTCCAACTAACTGGTTACACCTACGATTGGCGTGAAATTGTGCCGGTTGATCCATGTATGAACCGAGAAAGCCATTGTCTGGACATCTGTGGGTGATACCAGTCCAAATTGACAGTCACACTTTTTTTCCATGCAAGGGTGGATTCTATTGATCAAACTGTGAGCATTCAACAACCAAATGGTTCCGAGCCCCATTTTTCTTTGATCTGTTTGCAGCTGACAGTCAGTGATCCAAAATCTTTCAAGCCTGTCGCGCTTCTTTCAGCCATGAAGTGAAAACCTGAAAAACATTTTGTGGCTCCGGGCGTGCAGGTTCCCTCCCGCATATTTCGAGCCCTTGTTGCATTTTACATGCATACCAGGTGTTCGGAAAAATTCATTCTGTTTGCTTGATGGCATCTCTGTACTCATAAGATGTCTGTTTAATGCCAGTAATGCCATTAGCCTACCTACTTCTTTCTTTCTTGCCCTTTTCAGACGGATGAGAAGAAGGCAGTTGACAAAGCCGGAAAGGTAAGAAGAAAATAAATAGGTATGTTAGGTATTGTAGATATAGGCTCTTGTCAAGGTGTTTACAAAATTTCGGAGCCTGACAATTACGAAAGAACTTTTTTAAAGATCCAAGGAACATTTTCCTATTTATTTTTAGAACTTTTTCCCAAGAACAAAATTGGACGAACTCATGTTTTGCAGATTTTTAAGTTTTTTGTTTCGTTTTTTTTTCTTCTTGTCGATTCATCATGCATGTTTGACTGTCTTCCTCAAACTCAGCATCAGTCTCGATGGCATGAGATTTATCCAATTTACCTGGATGACACTGGGCGATTGGGCATGCGACTTGGGATTCAGTCACTTTCCACACGTCATAGTTTGAGGAATCTGCTAATTATTCCCTGTTGGGCTTTTGAAGTGAATATATGCAGGAAGCCATTTTCACTGAATTTTCTTACTGCAAGGGATGATATTTTTACACTTTTGGCACACTTGCAGGCAGGAAGATTTTGTATGGTACAGATGCTTTGTTGCAAGATGAGTGTGCAACCAAGAGTGGGCCTGGTGTCTTATTTCTGCTATTTTGATACAGCTTGAGTGCCAGTTAGATGTTTCCGAAATAGCAGATCTGAATCCAGATTTAATGTGACCAATTGATATTTTTTCACCAGGCAAAGGAAGCCACTAAGCCTGCGGATGGTGCTCCAACCTACACAAGAAGTGGTCGGCTCTATATTGAACTGGAATGCCCACATTGCAAGGAGAAGTTTTTGACCTTTGCTGTGAGTTTTATTCCCAGTTTATTTTTTGTTGCTCGTCTCGACTAATAATTGCTCACTGTGCTTTGCTGAACTGTAATAAAAATTTCCTCGTCCTCCATTATTGTCATGGCCTGTGCTTCAAATTTCTTTTCTCGCTAATGTGTGTTACTTCAAATAGGTAAGTGATCATTCAAAGTGTTAGTGTTGGTTACTTTAAGTTGCTGGCGTGCTGTTGAAATGTCTCACAATAACTTGTAATGATCATTGATCTCTGATGAGAGTCGTAGAGAACTGACACTTTCTATTCTGCTAAGCCGACACATTTCGGGGCGTAACACTCCCTTCGTCAGGTGCCGGTCAAATAAGCAGACAACATGTTTGTTGAGGGGGCATTCGATAAATATGCCAGGGTGGCAACTAGGTCTGGTGCACACTGCTGTCCCACAGTTTGGATCAAGGGTTTCCAGGAATGATGCTGGGGGACGCCTTCATTTGAGTTGATCGCCTTGTTGCCAAATTCGGCAATGTGGTACCTTACTAGCATTCTGTCTGGAATATGGTGTTGTGGGTTCTGGGTTTGGCTGAGTCGAATTTGGGCTGTGGCTGGAGTTTGAGAGGGCAGATGATTCGGGTGCACTTTTAAATTGACCTTTGCTGTTACTTGAGGTGTTTGCTGAAGGCTCTTTTGATTTGCCCATATATACCTGCCCGTAACACGGCAGGGGATGTAATGACTCCTGACTTCTGTGAGGCGTTAAGTTCAGGTTTATGCATGGTGAACACTGAGGATAGCATCCGTTGGGGCATGAGTGCTGTGCGGATGTTGGCTTGTTTGAGGCCTGACAATCTTTGGCTGACACAGCTGCAGATTGTTGTCGTGCATTGATTTGTAATCTATGGCAGGTCTGCCGTTTGTTGTCGAAAATGTTTACAAATACCTAGAGCACGTTGAAATGGTGATAATTTTTGGAAAATTTTGCTCAAAAGTCTAAAAATTTCGTTATTTGGCGGTGGAAATAAAAAGGCTAGAACCTGTCAAAAATGCATTTTCAGTCATTTTTACAATGTGATTGCTTTGAATTTTGCAGAAACAATACATTAGAAAAATGATGTGAATAAAACTGAAGAAGAGCAAAGACTGAGAAAAGATCAAAAGAAAGCATTATTTTTCAAATGTTTTTGTGACTATGCTTGCCACTTAATTAAAAAAGGAAAAAACACGACAATTTCGCATGTATATCGTGAAAAAGGAGATACTTCGTGGAAATCAATGAATTCCATGGAAATTTTCACATTTCGTGGAAAATCGCCCATTCACAATTGCCAGATTTGCCTTTCAATTGATTGAAATGATAAAGAAATCACAAAAGATGGTTGAAATGGCTGATTTCATTTTGGCGGTGACAATTCCTTTTCACCATTTTCAGAGTGCTCTACAAATACCTCTTTCCCATTGTGGTATGCCTTCTAGTGCTCCAATCATATCCCTTACTCTTGTCTGATTGCTTTAAGTTTCCAAATAAGAATATCAGTATGTTAACTGAAACATACACTTGCCAATTGGAGAAATTGGACTATGATCCAGGATATTGTGCTGCTGATAAGTTGTGGAACATAAATGAAGACATCGGAACAGGAATAGAACAATCTGAAAAAGGAGATGAAAGTGTTGTTCTTGACCAGTTATTGAGGAGTTCGTCAAGCAACCTTTCACCAACTTTTATTTTGAAAAAATTGATTCACATTTCATTTATTTATGCAATCATTTTGAAACACTATTGTCAATGGCGGCACTGCATTAGACATCCAATTTGCATTTGTTTCTTTTTTTCAAACATAGCAATATGATTGGCATTTGCAAGGTACGAAGCACATCGCTGCACTGCGTGACATCGCTCTGAAGCATTCGGCTACTCTGGCCAAAATGAGAATCGAGCAGAGGGAGGAACAGAAGAAGATTGAAGATGCTGCAGAAGCAAGTGGAACAGCCCTTCCGGCGACGACTAATTTTTGCCACGTTTGTAAACTTGGCTTTCGTGTGCCCCGTGCTGATCATCAGAAGTCTAAAATGCATTCCGTAAGTGCATGCCACGATTGGCATTACCGACTGTTGCATAATGTTATGTGCAGAGCAATACTGCCTGCCTTCCATTTGGAATGTCAAGTTGTGCCAGAGAATGCAGCATGGATGTCAACCTTGCGCTTAGTTTCTGACGAATAAATCAATTCATCGGAGGTGGGGATTTGCAACCACAAGTAAAAAATGTTGCACTTCGGATGTCGGGTACCTACATTTGGTGGATGTGCAATTATATTTGCATTGCCTCTCTTTTCACAACAAGCTTTGACGCTCATGTAAATTGCAATTTTATTGCAGAAGTCTGGTCGTTTTGGTAATTGGTGATCATTCCTTGTTGCGGCCAGGTTTCCGGGTAGGTATCTGTGAAGTTATGCCCATGCATATGGTGGTTCATGGGCCTATGCTTGATCCTAGATCAGACTTTACGCTCTCTGATCTCAGCTCAGATCAAAGTGTGATCCTTGTTGAAAAAAACTGGGCATCAAGAGCAGTTGCTTGGCATATATAAAAGTCCATCTTATTTTTCTCTCTCAAAAGTTTGCAATTGGAATCCGTTTCACCGCACCCGAACCACAGGTCCCTGGGTGGCATGTTTCTTTTGATTTTAAAGACATGAAAGGCCGATCATTCTTCTGCCAATGACATTCTTGTTAATGACAAAATAACATTGTTCAAAAGCTTTTGGAATGCTCCCTCTAGTAGCAGTCTAAAAAGTAAAAATGCAGGTCCTTGAGTATTGGAAGTGTTAACAAGTGCCTAGTTTACAACATTGCATCACTAGAAGGGGCCTGGCCATCAACAGTCAATATTCAGTAATTACTACACAATCATCTTCATCTTTTCATTGTTTTCCAGGCCATTCATAAGTTTCTCATGCCATATTGCAGTGTTTGTGCTCTGACATTCAAGTCACCAATGTTCTACGAACGTCATGTTGCATCTCAGGAACACATCAAGGTTTGTGATGTGATGATTAGCATTTTTTCTGATTTGAAACATGTGCGCCAAAGGGTGGGGTTGATAATTTTGCCATTGTCTTGTGGTTGAGATGAAGCATTGAGCATTTAGGTTTTTGGATGAAACGAGATGTTAACCTGTTCCTCCCCACCCCAAGGAATTTTTCAGAAGAACGTAGGTATTTTTATTTGATATTTTGTGCATTTGGCAAGTTCATTTGCTTGGATCACATGACAAAAAGTTGGTTGCTGAGGTTTTGATAGATTTTTCTGATTTGGCATAAAAATCTTGTCACCGTGCTGTTTTGCTGCTTAACCCTTAAAGGTCCAAGGGGTGGTCCATTGGACCACTTTTTTTTTCTTTTTGCCTCTAAATTTTTTTGGGGAGAAGCAATTGACCCGTCCTCCCAGATATGCTATCCCAGGGGCAGGTTGGACCTGTGCTAACATGGGCAAAAAAAACTGCAGGACGATTCCTGAATAATAGGCCCGTGGTCCAATGGACCACCCCTTGGACCTTAGTGATGCCATAAATTTTAAAAAAAATCCAAGGTGTGGTCCGTCGGACCACCCCACTTTTTTCACCGAATTAAGCACTTTGAAGGCAAGTATCTTCCATGGCTGGGCAAAACAAATCAGTATTGCATATTATTTTTCAAATAAACTCCAATAATGCCAATCCTTTTCAACATCTTTATTTTGTGGTCCATTGGACCACCTCTCGGACTGTTTTGGGTGCTTAATTTTCAGAAATCCAAGGGGTGGTCTGATGGACCACACCTATTTTTTGCCACTAGTCCACCTCATTTGCTTTCATTTTGAACAATTCTTGTTAAAATTGATTGGTTGTCTGGGATTTTGGGTCCATGGCACCTCCACTCGAAAAAGAATTTTGTGGAAAAATTTAGTGGTCAAATGGACCACCCCTTGGATTTTTTGGGTGTCAAGAAAATTGATTTTTTCAAATTCTGATAATTTCAACATTTTTCAAAATTATGCCTTGTGTGTGCAAATTTTACCTCAAATGCAAGATTTTTCTGTTGTGGTCCATTTTACTGCACCTTGGAAGTCAAAAAATTGTGGGCGGTCCATTGGACCACCCCTTGGACTTCAAGCCACTCTTAAAATGTCAAAGAGCTGGTGACCAAAGTGATGACCTTTGTACGAGTTCTGAACATGTCAGGCTGCTCATTTGGTCACGTTTTGCCACCATATGCAGCAAACTTCAAATCTGAATGTGGATTCCAGTTCTGTCAAGTTTTCAAAAAAAATTCAAAAACTGAACCCTTCCGCATCACTCTCACAACTGCTTACTGACCAAAAAAAAAAATGATTCAGCCATGAAAAACAGGGTTATTTGTTCTAAAATCAAATGTTACATTCAATTCGACAATTTAAAATCAATAACACCAAAAAATTGCAAACATTGCGGCTATTATTAGAATTCAAAGTTCGCTCCAAAAATTTACACCGAAAACATGTTTTTTGACCTATCGAGAGCAAAAAATACTGGAAGATGTCATCAAATCTGGTTGAAATTTTGGTTTGGGGGCTAAATGAGACCAAATTAAAATGGTGATGGACCCTATATTGCCCCTGGGAGCCTAGAAGATGGGGAGGTCCATTGGACCACCCCTTGGGCCTGAGCGGTGCCATTTTGACCTTGGACCTTTAAGGGTTAAAAACTGAAATTGCACTTTGCAGTGATGGAAGATGACTTCTTCTGCAGCCT
>JASGXE010009475.1:0-28322 GCA_030068105.1 Sinentomon sp. SZTP_YWyxl
TGGAGAAGTTTTGCCGGAATTTTGGTGATGTGCCTGATTTTGCCAACTTGAATTTCTTTGTCATGAACTGATAGTTTGGAGGAATAGTTTGATCAAGGTAGCTAGTTCGTGAATTAGTTTCTACGTTCGCCAAGCTGATATTGCCGACTTCTGTTCCGGGTGAGACAAGTTTCTGATGGAAATCAAAATGGCCGCCGTCGATGTCATGAACTTTGGTTCCAAGTAAGAATTAAGAACTGTTTGGGGAGTTCTCCTGTGAATTCGATCGGGCAGAATGTTGTTTCTCTGAGACAGCACACACACCCAAAGGCTGAAATGCTGTCACCTTGAGTCAGTTGGTGGTTCCAGAAACAGTAAAAATCTAGAACTGTGGTGATTGAAGAAGGCAATTGGTGGGTGCCAGTCAGTTCACAGCAAACACTGACTTGCCAAATTCCTGACCTGAGACGAACTTTGAACTGATTTCGGACAACTGAAAGGTCAGATGAGCAGTTGCAGATGCTGTTGCCGAGGCGATTGATGAAGTCAAGCATGGAAATTACATTCCCACAGCCTGGCTGTGTGGCCTGATGACTCAACATACAGCTACTGATCGCTTCGTTCATTCAGTTGCGCCCTGTCCTTCCCACTGCAGTCCCTGTCCCTTTAATTAGTATCTGGCCAGTAGGTAAGTAGGAATGTGCCAATAGGGCAAGGTAGTGCTAAGGAGCGCGCTGAGGGGTTTTAGGTAGGGGTTTTTTGTTTCTTCTAGTCATGCCGGCTTTGCTGTAAAGTTTCATTGATGCTCTCTTTTAAACTGTGTTTCATTTGTGTTTGTCCAGGAGTGTGTGAGTATGAGTGTGGGGGGAAAATTTAATCGTTTCTCAGATTTTTATTTGATTGTTAGTTGCATTTCAGAAGTTTAGTTTTTGTTGCAAATGGCTGGAGACTTTTAGAGAAAGAAGATGTAAATAAACGGCAAGGCTTGGTATTTTGAAGAAATTTGCTTCATTAATTTTGAGTGAGAGGTCATAAACATTCTTGTGGGGAGAAGTGATATTTTCATATGATGTGATCCAATTTGTTTGGGGAATTGAGTTTGTGAAATGACTTCATGGCTCACTTTTGCAAGAGTTTTTAGTGTGTAGGAATTATTTATTTCTGTGATGCGGGATACTGAGAGATACCCGAATTGGTGTTTGTTTTGAGTGGCTAAATTCAAATTAAAAAGAAGCTCCGCCTCGAAGGAGTGTTGCGACTTTTGGAGAGAGTGATAGAGTTTTCAGGTATTTTGGCTTAGCCAAAATTGCGTAGGTTGTCAGATTTGTTTATTGCCGATCTCGATGATGCCCGCTGTTTTTTTTGAAAGGTGCGTAGGTGTTTAGGTAGCAGAAGTGAGCCAAAATCTGGTGAAGACATACGTGATTTTTCCCCTTGAAGTGAGCTAGCCGGAGGCCCTTTAGAGTTTACCCCAGTGAGAGAAGGGGAGGGTCACGTTGCAAAGTCCAGATTTCTGCCATCACCAGAAAAACGACTCAGCAGTGACAGCCAGTAAATGGGAAGCCCAAATACTTGAAACCACCTTACTACAAATGCATACGACATTGGATTGAAGGCCTAGCATCATGCACTGATTAGCCATGCAATCATTGGCACATTCGTTTTAACACGATTGCTTCATCATGATCATATTTCATCATCTATTTCGTTTTCTTTCATCTTTACGAGTATTTCATTTTCATCCACTTTTTTGCACATTTCATTTGAGATTGTCAATGGCTGTGGTTTGTGCTGGTCTGGTTGATGATGCTTGCTTGCATGTGTTCTTGAGTGGTTGCATCTGTGTGATTGTTGAACATTGAATGTCAAATTACAGGCCCCGTCCACATTCCGATCAGTTTTCTGAACTCCTGTGATCCTGTCCCCTCCTTACTTTACCCTTTCTTCCTTACAGACAATACAGCCGACGGTGTGTGTGTGGTGTGTGTGTGTGTGTGTGTGTGTGTGTGTGTGATCCCCTAGGCCCCATCATCGCCAATATTACTAGGTGTATTCCATGCAACTGGGAGAGAATGAACAATTGAATATGCATTTAGAAGCACCAACTATACAGCAATGATCAATGCAAACTATACAGCATGGTGAATCTCCAAGTAAAAGTAGTAGACAGCCAACGATAACAAAATACAAACAATTACAGACAAGACCAGTTGCACGGACCTAGTAATACTTTAGGGGTGTGCCAGCCATCCAACTACAACCAGCCTGCAAGTAGAGTATCAAAAGAAACGCAAGCAGAAGTGATGGTACCAGGAACTGAAACGAAACCCCAGAGCAGGCTGGTTGGTCATGCCGCTGTCAGGTTACAAACCAAAATAACCTCCTGACAGTACACAGCAACAGATAGCTACCACAGACAATTGGCATCCATGAGAACTCGAGGCCCACTAACAACTCAAAGGAAGCAGGTGTAATGATACAGGCCAGGGTCGAGAGTCTGCGGTAGCAACCTATTAAAGGGCATTGCTGGCTCCAATGTGTATGTGTGTGTGTTGTTTTGCTTCATTTCTTTATTCAAAAATCATTAATTAAAGGGCAATTCTCACGGTCACGTATCCTTCTTTTCCCTCCCCTCCCTTTCCCAGGAATATGATGAAATTTGCTGTTTTCTGAGAACTTTGCTGCTCGCCATTGATGATTGACAAACTATTTGGTGGAGTGCAGACTAAAAAATGTTAGCTCAAAACAAGCGCAAAGCATGTGGCAGAAAATTCCGCACGAACTGCAAGAAAAAAAAAAACACAAAAGGTTGATCAAAATCCTGCCAGATGCAAGCAAGAATCCAGTTGTGGGATGGGAGTGAGAATTCTGTCATTTGAGAACTTGGACAGCTTATGATTTATCGATGTTATGTGTCATCGGCAGAGCAAAAGATACCTACGGGAATTCAGTTCGGGTGAAGATTCAGGAGAAAATGGCAATTATTTTTCTTGATATTCGTCGACAGTCCACATCGTACAACAATGTGATCTGTTTTGAAAAGAAAGCCATCATTTTAGACAAAATCTAAAAATGCAATTTGAACTGTTTTATCCTTTCCTGAGATCGTCATCATTTCCGACAACTTTTTCAGGTTTAATTCCTCCTACATTGACCTGAGTTGTGAAATAACTTCAGAATTGAATTCCTTGCACAATTCCACCCCAGAGTCATGTGTCACACATGTTAAATTTTTACACACGTATAGGTAATACGTACATATAATACAACATATTATACGGAGAAAACTCACGTAAAAAACTAAAGTATTATACGTACCCATCCCTGTTCTTGGCTAAATGAATCTTACACCCATAACTCTCATGTTTTTAAAATTGCCATGGAATGTGAATTCTGCATCGGAAAAGCCTCATATTCACCAAAATACCTTAAAACGAATCAAAGTTTTGCGCCAAAGTGCAAAATTTCATTTCAAATGCAAATTTCGGTGCAATTCTCATTATTTATTGGGTGCCCCTCGTAAAGGTTTTTCCAGTTGTTTTGAAAGACTTTGTTGGTTTCATTTGCTGTGATTTATACCCACTACAGAGTGTTCAGTTCTTGTTTTATTATGGCTTCAAAAAAAAAAAAAAAAACATAACTAAGCAGCTGATGGAGATCATGGGACTTCATTATTGGTGATGAAGAAAGTGAATGTGAACCGCTTGTTGATTTGCACTATATGAGGAAATAAAATGTAGAAAAAGATGAGGAAATAAAATGTAGAAAAAAATAGACAGCATAATCTGATGATGTTGGCACTGCATTAGGTGGCCAGATAGGGGAATTTTGTGCCGTGGAACTCTTTGCACCTCGGTTTGAACTCCCCATGGTTGGTCATGAAAATGGAATTGACAGCTTTTGCCCTCTGTCCTTGTTAGACAGGTACCGTCAACTGGGGTAACTTGGACCCATTTTTTGCACTCGATCAACCACTGAGACGTTATCTGACCTCTCAGAGGTGTGGAACCACTTTAGATATTACTTTTGAAGTCTTGGCAATGTGCCCACTGCTCCAAACTTGAGGTTTTGGAGCAGCTTGGGCTTTTTTTTTTTGTTTTTAAAATGGGTCCGAGTTGCCCCATGATTTGGGGCAACTTGGACCCCACCCTGAAAATCCATTTAAAAGCATTGCTGGGGTCGAGTTTGCACAGATATGGGGAAAACGGACCCCCCAAGATTGTTTTAAAAAAGACACAAAGCAATATAGTGTCGAAATTCATCTTTTTTTTTAAATTTTCAAGCATAAAACAGGCACTTAATTTTCATACAAAATTGGCACAGAACAGCTTTTGAATTCAGGTAAAATTTTTATATTTGTAAATTTTTCTTTCCATAAAACATCCCAGGAAATCATAGCCAGGGAGATTGTTGAAAAATCTTACTTCATTTCGACCAATGTTACCTATCCAACAAACTTTTGCACAACAATCGTAGTTCCGTTGCTGTTCATGGAAATCCCCACAAGGCCATTGCCTGCAAAAACTGGAGGTCGGCCAGGTTTTCTCACTTTGAGAACGTTAAGATGCCGAACCAGTGTAGTTTTTGGAACACCATATTTTTGGCAGAACTTTTCTTGCTCAATTTTCCGCTTTTAACGTCTGCCACAGCTTTACGTAAATCTTCTGCTGAACAGGCAGTTTGGTAGGTATGGCCGCTTTCCAGCCACAGTGTACTTCCTCACCATTATAAAAATGACCAAGTTCTAAAACTGCAATCTGACCTGTTGTCTGGAAAAGAAAAGTTCCTGAAAAAAAAAAAGTATAAACATGGTTAAGAGCAATTGGAGTAACATGGACCCCGAGAAATCCATGTTACCCTTAAAAACCAAGTTACCCCAGTTGACGGTATAGGTACCTGCCTATTTCTTGGCTAATTAATTGCCATGGTTATGTGTTGGGCCTTTCCACACTCCATTATTAATGTTGTTTTACTTCTTTTTTTCTTGCCAGGTGGAGTGCCTTGGGCACTCCAAAAATTCTTTTAGGCTTGCATACTACCTATGCACAATGAGAATTTTGGAAAATGTGCTTTGTTTTGGATTACGACCCTATCTTGTGTGCCAATTGGAACTGCAACACTCATCAACAACTATCTGCATCCCGGTTCACTTGATTTCGACAATGTATCTGTCATTGAGGTAAGCATGTGACTGACAAATTTCATCTGTTAAATTAATATTCTCCTTGCTTCTGTATTTTGAATTGGCTTGGGAAAATCTTGGGGGGGGTGGGGAAAACTTTGTTTTCAAATTGAACTTTTTTTTTTTTGCATGTCAAAAATTCAATTTCACAATCATTCCGAATTGAAAATCCAATCCCAACACAAAAGTTATTTCATAACAATGTGGAACATACGTGTAGGTAATTCATTTTCAATTGCCAGGAAAAAACAGTAGAAGTAACAACAAAGCAAGAAGCAGCTTACCCCATGCAGCAACTGATGTTGAGACAATTCAAATACTGGCATTTTTTGGGGTCGTGAATTTGAAATTTGAAAATTTAAATTCTGCACAATCATTTACTCCCTTTTTGCCACTGACATTCTGCATTCTGGGCATGTGAAATCCAAAATTTAATCAAAACTGGCTGTTCTGAATACCTTTCCTGATTACATTGCAAAAAAATTTTTGGTGATGTGTGATGGCTGGTGAAAAAAATTGAAAAATTTTCCTTCCAACTGTTTTTATTTCATCAGGATTGGACAAGACGGGCCTGAGATACAACATTTTGAACTGTGCGATTCATTTGTTGGACTTTTTCCGAAAAAACTTGGAATTTTGTGCATTGCGTTTGGCGAAACATTTGGTACGCAAGGGGTTAAGACATCTTGGGAAAAACGTAACTGGTTCCACAAAAAGAGGTAGCGGTGAAAGAAAGAATACCTGTCGATGTTTTTATTGAGGATAGGAGGGATAAAGGACAAAGACTGGGCTGATCTTGTAGGGAGATTGTTCTGACAAAGGTTCCAAGGTCCGTCACCCCAACCTCCCTTTTCAAAATACACTGCCTAAATGCAGAGAGCCCATGAATCATTCTGCGCTGTTCAAGGGAATCCCATCCTTATTCATTCAACATTGATGAGACACTGGCATCAAAACGGAAATTCCCAATAACAAATCTGGCAGCCCTTCTTTGTCCTGCCTCCAGAGCATCAACATGAGACTTATAAAAACCAAGGTTAATTTATTAAAAATATTTTATTGTCTAATAAAAATATTTCGCCCAAAACAGAAAAAAAAAAAAAAAAAAAAAAAAAAAGGTAGAGGGTAAAAGCAGGAAATCTGCTTGAAGCCCAACCTTACCACCTCTTAGACAGCGAGGGAAGAAAAACGCACAGTAGGCCTGTGTTCTCATTTCCACGTACGTACTTCCGTCATGTCTTTTTCTTCCTCATGCTCGCCCATCCCCAGAGAGTAAAAGATTGGCTCTACATTGTTGACAAGGCCTGAAACAATTAAATACTTAGGTCTTCTTTTCAATCCCAAGCTGAGTTGGGTCCATCACATCCAAAATGTTGTGAGAAAGGTATCCAATCAAATAAAATTCCTCATCAGAAATTATGCACACTGAATGTGACACCATTCCCTCGTAACATCCCAGCAACAACATCACACTTCCTCTTTGGTAGCTGCATGGCCAGTGCTGGACTTACTTCCTGTCCAAGTTCCACTGCCATGAGCACCGCCGGCTGTCAATGCTTTGGGACTGATGGCCCAGTCCTTTTGGCAAGCACAATATCAAAAATACAGACGACATTACATCGTCAGGGCTGTAAAAAATGATTTGCCGTCCCAGCAAAAAAAAAAAAAAAAAAAAAATTTAACTGCGGGGTCAGCAGCCAGCAGCAAAAAGTGGCGCGACCCCTCATCGCCGACGCGATGAGGCCACGAAGGAGGCCAGAAAACAAAAGACCCAATAGTGAGTGAGTCGGAGCGCATGAAAAAGAAAATCCAACAACACAGCATCATCAGGGAATAGGGATGCAATGTTGTTAGCATCTCAGGAGGCATTTGCAAAAAAAAATAACATCACATACCCATGTTCAATGTTTCATCGTTTCCAATTCGTCAAGATGACAGGTCGTTGGATTGAGAATCATCACATTGGAAATGTTGAGTCAATTCCGGTGTCGTATCATCAAAAACAGCACAATGAAAAATTGAACAGTTTTGCGTGTGCAAGTGCAATTTCCAATTTAGACATATATGAGAAAAAGAAGAAGAAAAGAAAATTAAACATTTGTAAGGTCGTACAAATACGAGCCAACATTTATTGGAAAATGTAGGGGGGTCATACCCTAACCTAAGAAGAACCTACCTATCTGTGAAAACAATGTGATCACCTAGGACAGTGCTCAAAGTGTGTGGGAGCTCTGGGAGCTTGCGCTCCTGCCCGCCCTAAGGGTGTGGGAGCGCAGCTCCCACATGCCCTGAACCCTTTGCGTTCCCACGATTGGAAAACCATGCAAAAACGCTCCCACAGAGGGCTCCCACTTGGAGCTGTTGCGTGCCCATGGACAAAGTAGGTACCATTTTTTATGGACGAAGTGCCCTCCTTGAAGGGCGAAGTGCCCTCCGTGAAGGATGATGTGCCCTACGGTTTTTGTGTGTGCCCTTTTTCTAAAAAGCGCTCCTGCCCTTTTTTCGGGACACTTTGAGCACTGACCTAGGATAGGCCTAAGAATCTCTACAAGATGAGAGATGTGGTATGGTACCTTCAAACTGACAAGTTCAGCTTATTTGGAGTGGCAATGCCATCCCCAAGAATCTTCAATGCATGGGGATGCAGCCCGGCAGGCATCAGCTGGCAGAGCATCAGGAAATGAGCCAGAAGTATCAGCTGGCAGAGCATCAGGAAATGAGCCAGAAGTTCTCGCGCAACCTGCGCACAAGTTTGCCGTCCCAGATAGGCCTTGAAAAACAAAAACCATCAAATTTCGGGACGAACAAAAATGCGGACGGACCGAAATTTCGCGGAACCGCAGGGTTTGGTTGGGTTGGATCAGATCAGGGCAGTTTGGTTTCGAAGTTTGGGCGTTTGGATTCGCTCTGCAGCCTCAGTTCTCAGATTCCGCGAATTCCGCGTTTCAGAAGGACCGTCAAATTTCATTTTTTCAACTGGCACTGGCCGCCATTTCAACCCCACTTTCCGGTTCTGAGGAAACGAGCGTCTGTTTGATCGCAAATTTGTCCACTTTCAGAACATTCGATTTTCGACCGCCGCTGAACTGAAAGTCGCGTTTCGCGAAAAAGGCTGCCCAACACGCAGACCACAAAATGCGAGGCGCAGTCAAAATTTCCGAAACTTTGCTGCGAATGCAACATTTCGGAATGTTGTCCGATCGTGATGAATGAAAGACTGAAATGCGCCCTGATCACAGTATAGAGATAACACAGTACGCTCAGTTGCCTCAAAAAGGCGTGCACTGGGCGGAGCTTATTTAGCAGACGATCTTGTGTTCCACTTCTTGGTCCACAGTCTGTCACAGTGGCTCAGTTGGTTCGCTGGTCTGACTCCAAATCCGAAGGTTGTGGGTTCGATTCCCGCCACAGTCGGAATTTGTGGGTTGGGTCATGCGCCATTCTGGCTGCAGTGACAGAAAGGGAGACTTAGTGGCAAGTCTTCTAGTCCTTCGGAAGGGACTTTAAGAAGGTGGTCCCGTGTGCAATTCACCATGTGCACGTAAAAGAACACTTAGTTCGTCCAAGAGTGGCGGCAAGTTACAGAAACACAATAAAGCCACAGACACATCAGGGGTACCGAACACCAGTGTGGGTATGGTGAATGAATGGTATGAATGGCGCCAGAGTAAGGTGCAAAGTATGAATGGGTTGATGTGGGCGAAAAGAAGCCCTGGGGAACACCCCGAAAACCTTACACAAGTTTAAAGTTCAAGTTTAAAGCTTGGTTTCTGCTGTTGTGTCGATTGGCGGATCGGCAGCGGAGATTTCCAGCGCTTCTGTTTTGTTTGCAAGTGTTCGACGTTCGTGTTGCAGAAATGCGGAATGTTGTTGTGAAAGATGGAGGAAACATGACGTGTTCTTGCAGTTCCTGCGGTGAGTAAATCCATCAAATCAAATGGGATTTATTGTGCCGCATTAAATTGTCGGCAGCAAAGCAAAAGTTCATATTTGTCGAACGAGCAATGATTTTGGTGCCCATTGAAAGGGACTCAAAACCGGACAAGGAGAGAAGCAAAAATCGAGTCACACTGAAAGCCAGACAAGGGACAACCCACACTATTAAAAAAATAGTTTTGCACGTCCCATTAACAAGCATCTGTAAAACAGGAGGCGCAGCGCAAAACTGAAACTCACACATGGCAAATTCGGACATGTTACCCGAACGCAGGAATAATGCTCTGGATCCAAGGGGACCCCGGGGGGAACAAAACGTTTCACCACGCCAAAGCATCCGGACATGTCCCCCGAACGCGGGAATAAGCGGCAAATGAATCAATTGCAGCAAATGCGGCAAAGGCGGCAATGCCGCAAATACGGCAAAAAAGAGTCACTACGCCATCGCATCCGGCCGTGTCCCCTGACCGCGGGAATAAGCTCTAGTTGCAAGGGGTCCCCGCTGGACAAGGGGTTTCACCACTCCAAATCATCCGGACATGTCCCCCGAACGCGGGAAAAAGCTCTAGTTCCAAGGGATCCCCGCTGGACAAGGGGTTTCACCACTCCTAATCATCCGGACATGTCTCCCGAACGCGGGAAAAAGCTAGTTCCAAGGTGTCCCCGCTGGACAAGGGGTTTCACCACTCCAAATCATCCGGACATGTCTCCCGAACGCGGGAAAAAGCTCTAGTTCCAAGGGATCCCCGCTGGACAAGGGGTTTCACCACTCCAAATCATCCGGACATGTCCCCCGAACGCGGGAAAAAGCTCTAGTTCCAAGGGATCCCCGCTGGACAAGGGGTTTCACCACTCCAAATCATCCGGACATGTCCCCCGAACGCGGGAAAAAGCTCTAGTTCCAAGGGATCCCCGCTGGACCTCCGGGCGACAAGGGGTTTCACCAGCCCAAATCATCCGGACATGTCCCTTGCATGTGGGAATAAGCTCTTGCTCCTAGGGGACCCCGGGTGACAAAGGGTTTCACCATCCAAAATCATCCGGACATGTCCCCCGAATGCGGGAAATAGTTCCAAAATGAGACACACAGGCGAAGAATTGCCTTCCTACAGCCGATTCTCGGACTTTTCTTGCAAAGACAGGACTGCTGTTCGCCTTTGTTGATTCCTCAATTTCTTTGCTTTCACCAGACACCAAAATGATCTCAATCCGCCGAAAATGGGAAAAACTGGAACAATGTTTTGTGAAATGCGACGAAATCGCGCATGGATGCAGACAGCGGCGCAGCATTTCGCAACACAAGATCGTCTGCAAACAGAAGGACGCCGCATGCACGCAAATTGGAGGAAGGCGTCCGCCCACTGAGCATACTGCTCTATCTCTATACTGTGCCCTGATTCTGTCGGAATTTGACATTCAAAAATCAATTGTGAGACTGCGATTGCCGAAATCAATCGGAAAATTGCACTTTGCAGCCGACTCCGAAAACGAATGACATCCAGTGTCTGTCCCAGTGGCTCAGTTGGTTCGCTGGTCTGACTCCAAATCCGAAGGTTGTGGGTTCGATTCCCGCCACAGTCGGAATTTGTGGGTTGGGTCATGCTCCATTCTGGCTGCAGTGACAGAAAGGGAGACTTAGTGGCAAGTCTTCTAGTCCTTCGGAAGGGACTTTAAGAAGGTGGTCCCGTGTGCAATTCACCATGTGCACGTTAAAGAACACTTAGTCCGTCCAAGAGTGGCGGCAAGTTACAGAAACATAATTAAGCCACAGACACATACAGGGGTACCGAACACCAGTGTGGGTATGGTGAATGATTGGTATGAATGGCGCCAGAGTAAGGCGCAAAGTATGAATGGGTTGATGTGGGCGAAAAGAAGCCCTGGGGAACACCCCGAAAACCTTACACAAGTTTAAAGTTTAAAGTTTACAACACAAGATCGTCTGCAAACAGAAGATCGCCGCATGCACGCAAATTGGAGGCAGGCGTCCGCCCACTGAGCATACTGTGTTATCTCTATACTGTGGCTGAGAGGTCAGCACAGCAAATTCGTTGTGTGGGCTTGGGGCACAGCCGGCAAGAGGACGATTAATCTCATTCTGCATCAAGGAGGGAGGGGAAACCTCACGCAACGGCATTCCAAGGACCCGGTGAGGCGATCACTCGTGACAAGTCCTGCTGCTTGGATATCTTCGCTCGCACCCAACCAACAGCTAACCGCGCTGCTCATTCAACTTTGCATGTTCACTTCATTGAACCGAGGACTCTCACATTTGCTGCCGTTCTTGAAATTTGAGCGATTTCAAAGTTTTCTCCTTTTTAGGTTTGATCTGAATTTTCTTTTATCCAGGTATACCTAGGTTTGCTTTGAATTTTTTTTATCAGCTAACAGGTTCAGCTTGGAATTTGATCTCAGTCATCTTCTGGATTTTAACATCTACGACAGACTTAATTGGTGCTGGATACGCATGTGGAGTGCAAGATTTGGGCCTGCTGCCTAAGCCAAACTTCAAAATTGTTATGGTCGCAGAATTCTTCTTTCAAACGACAAGTTCTAACGATCACGTTGTACTGGAACCCATCATCTACTTTGGTCCGTCTGCAATTTTATTCAATCTGCTTTTGTCGCATTTTGGTACCTAGTCTTTTTTCGGCTATTTTTGATGCGCAATCTTTTCCTTTTTGTTCCAACAGATTCAAGGATGTCAGAAGTTTCTTTTACCACTGCATAATTCTTGCCATCGTGTCGAATTCTGACCATCGTCTGATGACTGCAACTTGATACTGGTCGGTATCCAATTTTACTCAATACCCAATATCTTTTGATCAGTCACATTGTCTTCAATTCTAACCTTTTCCCGTTTGACCTAAAACCTTTTTTCATCTTTTCAGCAGGATCCGAAGAATCTTACCTCACTTTTCAACTGGAAGAACTGGCACCGCATTTCGTTTTTAATTTCATTTTACTTTTCTTGTCGTGCACTCAGCTAGGTAATGTTTCACATTTTACAAAGTAATTTTGATTTTAGAACTGTTTTGTTTGCAATTTTGTCAAATTTCCATTCGAGATAGCTATTTTTCATGTGGCGATTTTGCATTTTTTGAATATTTTCGCATGATTAATTTGCCGTTTGTCATAAATATTGAAAAAATTTGACATGTTGTGCTGGTGTGTAATGCTTCCCTTAACGGTTAACAATACACTTTTATCTTTTTTCTCATTTCAGGTTGTGAAAGCAGATGCAAGACAACTTCCGTAATTTAACTGAATGGAAAAGTACTTACGTGTAAGTCAAAATAAACTGTTTTTTTTCGTGATATTATGGACAAAAGCCGTGGTCAGAAATATTTGTACGAGAAATCTCCATTTATTTTCAGATTCAAGTCTGAAAAATATTTCATTTTGGAATTTGGTGTCAGCAATATGGAAGCACGTGTGGATTGCATATTGCGGACACCAAATTCCAAAATGAAATATTTTTCAGACTTGAATCTGAAAATAAATGGAGATTTCTCGTACAAATATTTCTGACTACGGCTTTTGACCATAATATCACGGAAAATAACAGTTTATTTTGCCTTACAAGTACTTTTCCATTCCGTCAAATTGCGGAAATTTTCCTGCAATCCAAGGATTCCATCTGTAAATTTACGGACATCTTCCGTTATTTCAATGCTTCTTTTCTTCCAGGAATTTATGCTCAATCTCCGTTATTGGATATCTGCAGAAGATGCCTTTATCTACGGAAATTGTCCGTCGTCCAGATTCTGGCCACTCGTGCATGAACGGAAATTGTCCGTCGAAAAATTTCCGGCGATCGGTACATGTACGGAAATTGTCTTTCTTCCAGTTTCTTGACATTGTCATAAATAAAATGAACGGAATTTATCCGTAGGAGAATAAACGAAATTTGCCCAAAAAATAAAATTACGGAGAATCTCCGTCATCTGAAGGAATGGTGGAGCTCCGTAACTGATTTAACGGGTTGTCCCGTAACATGCGATCTACGGACATCACAGTAAAAATACGGAAATTTTCTGGCGTCCAGATTTCCAACACTTTTTCCGTATTCTGACGGTGAAATTAATTACAGTGTAACAATAATTTTGCAAATGGAAATCATCATCTCCCATTCCCCCTGTACCTATATGTAACAGGTTTTTTGCAAGGACTTACAATATCTTGTCTATCTCTACCTCTTTGTAAATAAAAAATACCGTGTGGCGTGTGCCGTCAAAAAAGTCTTTACACTTGGCAATCATCGTATCTCGCTGTAAACCTTGCTGGAAAGGATGGGATTTGGAGTCGCCCTGTTCCTGGATAAGCTCTGGAATGGGCAGAATTTTTGTCAAATTTTTTTTTTCAAAAATCTTTTCAATTTTTTTTTTTTAAAAAAAAGTTGTGTCAAGGGGGACACAGTTGCACGATCGCAGGGAAACATTTTCAGAAAATAGCTGTACCTACTCTGAGCTGTGCAATTGTGTCCCCCTTTGGCGGCAGAAGACAGCTCAGGGTGTGCCTTTTCTTTGTGTCGTGCAATTGTGTATACTCCTCTGACATCGACAAACGGTTTTCTTTTTGCATTTTCTCGTTTAACTTTGGTAACTGTTTTATTTTTTTCTCATTTCCATTCTTGTTACGAGCTGGGAAAAATATGAAGTTTAGTTGTTTTAAGCTGTTTTGTCAGGTATGCCAGGTCAGCTTATTGGGTTAGATTGGGTTAGGTATAGGTCCAGGTATCGGCTTGTTTTATGTTAGGTTTCAAATTACACGAACCTAACCTAATTAACCTAACCCAAACTAACCCAACTGAACCTGACCAACCGACTACCCGACAGAGAAAAGGCACACCCTGTGCGTATGCTTGGGCGCGAAAAGGGGGACATAATTGCAGGGCCTAGTGTTACGTTTCCCTGCGATCGTGCAATTGTGTCCCCCATAGGCTAATCAGCAATCAGCCCAACAAAGCATTCCCGAAATTGGCCATGTAAACTTTGTTTTTGAAAGACATTTTAAGGTTCATCGCTTTTGAGACACCTCGTCCTGATTTCAGAAAGGGTTGCAAATGCAGATTTTCTGCTCTGCAGATGAAGAGACTGACGAGAATGAATGATGGCTGCACCTCGGTCGCGCCATTCATTGATGGTTGTGATGGTTGTGATGGTTGATGCGTGGTTGATGATGGTTCGAAGCTGCGCCGACTGCGGATGAGCTCCTGCTACTTGTGGTTGCACTTGTCTCCTGCTGTCTGATTTCCCCGCGGGCCCAACTGTGGGCACTTTACTCCACAACCATATTGGAACGAACAGGGTGCTGCAGAAAAATGGGACTTTTTAGGAAAACGAGTTGGAAGGTCCTTACGCATCCCCGACGACATTTTGAACAGCCAATTTCGGAGGCGAGACAGAACGGAATAGGTGGACGCCAAGGAGTGGGTTGACAAAATGCAATGGGTGGTGAACATGTGAGGTTCGGTCAATTATCGTTAGGGGTAAATTATTAAATGGCTGAAAGAAACAACAGATAGTTCCGCGAACTTGGGTCCACATGAAGTCTGGGATACGGACGTTTTTTGTTTCCGTGTTCAATTCCAGGCATCGGAAAACCCAAATTTTTGTGTTCGACGTTGGTCCACATCCAAAGGGAACACAAGCAGCACCTTGTCACATGTGGTTTGCAAATTTGCGGTTTTTCAGACCCCTGGAGAAAGAAGAACCGAAACAAGTGATGTGCAGTCACGGGAACAATAATGACTCCCAAACAAAGTTAAATGGGCCCCAATATATCTTCAAAATTGCTTGCTTTCATGCTCTATGCGGGTTGCTTTGTTTTAGAAGATGCCGATGTTTTGTCTCAATGTCAGCTGGAATTCAATATGAAAAATTATTGAGGCTTGCGCCTCAAAGATGTGTTTTTTTCCTGGAGAATAATTGTAAATGTGTAGCGAATACCCGAACATGGACCAAATTTTACGAAACCTGACGCCGGTGGCCGTTCGTGAAGGCATAATTCGGCGTCGTTCAGAACAGATTACGTGGTCTCAGACGTGTTGCTTGATGAGCGATGTTCATGTCAACCATCACATTTGCCAACTTTTCCAAGAAGACCTTCAGACAGCCCATTAAACTCTGTTGGGCAGTCATTATTGTTTCTGTGACTGCACACGAAAAGATGTCCTCATTTTTCTCGAACACCCTGTACCCTCGGCGGGTGGTGGTTACAAATTGAGGCAGTGATTTTTTCATTGTTTTCACTCTCCTGATGCGATCACACACATGTTGACGCTGATGTTCCTCTCAGATCTCTCCCTCTTTCTCTCCCCCTTTTTTTGTCTTTTTTCGGATGATTTTATGAATGAACCGAGAATAAACTCTATCGTGAAATGTGTTCGCATATGAACTCCTCTCTCCCTATCTTGTCTCTTCCACAACTCTCTTTCTCCTTCTCTCCCCGTAATTTTTGTGAATGGACTGTCGACCGGAGACAAGTGAACGCAGGGAATATCTGCCGGGTACAAGTGCAGCGCCATTGTAAAAACATACTGCATGTGCATATCCCACTTCTTATCGGAATTATACTATCAACGGAGACATATCCATGTCTCTGTCTATCACCAAATGGCCAAGTGAGTTTATTGTTTCTTTGCTCAAAACATGGAAAAGTCAAGCGTAGCGTTGGACAGCAAGAAGAAGTGTCCACAATCTTTCTTACATCGAGCTCGTTCCTTTCCATGTATAACATGAAAAGGAACAGTTTCACAATCAGTGATGTGCTGGGCTGGGTTGTGCTGTGGTCAACAGGCAAGGCCAGTGTGGTGGTGTCATTTGCGGCCTGGCGACAGGAGTGCTGAGTGACAGCTTGGTTTTCCTGCCAAGAGCAAATTGGTCAGTATAATTTGCCGTTTTTGCTTCACATGCGTTGTTTTCGTGAAGTGGGTGTGTCCCTAGATTGTTCGAAAAATATCCACTCTATATTCAAGAGTCATTGGTGTGACCTCTGCTCACTTTTTGCAGTGATTGTATCCAAACGGACAGTTATGCCAATTGAATTTGCCAATTTTTATTTGACATATTTTGATCTAACATACTTTGCTGTTTTTACAAAAAGACTCATGGGTACGTGGTGGCAGGACGACGAAAAACAATTCCGAGGAAAAAATTTGAAATGAGACGCAATGAGCACAAAAAAAAACAAGGGAAGGGTCATAAATTCTATGCGCAACGCCCAGGGATGTCGCAGAGTTCTTGCAACGAGTGGGGATACAGGTGGAAGGCTGTTCCAATCTCTGATCGTTTTGGGGAAGTAAGAATTAAAAATATATGGCATTCTTTATAACTCTTGTTCTGTTGGTGAAAGTCATCGATTTCAATATAAACTTGTCGATTTGCTCTCGCTTGGGCCTCGTTGGAACAAAACTCGTGTGGTGAAGGAGAATGAACGGTATGGGGAAACACGAGAATAACTTGGGCGAAGGAAAGGAATTGGTACACAGAAACCAAAGAGGGCGTTTGCGTTTGTCTCACATACACATTGACCGATAATTGCGCAGCCATAGCCCAAAAGTTTCATCGCCATTGCAAAAACGATGACAGAAGTTTGGAGCCCAGCCCACAGATTTTGAGCAAACAATTTGGTTCTGATTCCGCGTTTTCGAGAATTCTTTTGGCTTGAAATCCATCCTTCATGCCCACATGGTCGATCGGTCGGTCTAAAATATGTGCTTAGTGCATAAATTAATTGAGGAGGCGCACTGGGGTGACTATACATATAGTGATTTGACAGGAGAAGCGTCCGCTCCCTAAGATGCATCATTCTTTGTTCCCCAAACTGTGCAATTTGGCTTCACATAAACAATGACAGCAAATTTTTTGGTATCATGGTCTTTTTAGCTTCAATCTTCGCTTGACTTTTGAAGGTGAACTTTTCCATTTTTTGCGCCGTCCATTGTGCCGTCCATTGTAAGATTTGATAAGTCATGAGGCCGTTCAAAAAAATTTAACGTCCGTTGGAAAGCCCCGACAAAAGTTTATCATTCTGACCAATTTTGTCCTAGCCAAAATGGTGCCCAAAATACATGCAAAATCGCAAGCGTTCATGTACCTCTGCTGGGACCTCGGACCTCAAGACCCCCTGGGCCTTCGGCTGAGTTCGATCGAATTCTGGCTGAGTTCGGGTGAGTTTTAATGAGTTCGGTCGAATTCTGGCTTATGAGTTCGGGTGAGTTCGTTCGATTTCCGGGTGAGCTCGGCTGAGTTCTGTCGAATTCTTACAGAGTTCGGGTCAGTTCAGCTGTGTTCGCCTGAGTTCTCGGTCGAATTCTGTCTGAGTTCGGGTGAGTTCGGGCGAATTCCGATGAGTTCGTCGAATTCTGGCTGAGTTCGGGTGAGTTCGCGGCGCAATTCCGGCTGAGTTCGGTCGAATTCTGGCTTCGGGCGAGTTTGGTGAGCTCGGCCGAATTCTGGCTGAGTTCACTTGAGTTTGACCGATTTATGGGTGAGTTCGGGTCATAGTTCGGTCCGCAATTCCGGGTGAGTTCGGCTGTGTTCGGTTGAGTTCGGCCGAATTCCGGTCATTCCGGATGAGTTCGGCCTAGTTCGGTCCAATTCCGGTTGAGTTCGGCAAAGTTCGGTCTATTTCTGGCTGAGTTCGGATGAGTTCGGTCCAATTCCGGGTGTTTGGCCAGTAGATGAGTTCGGCTGAGTTCAATAGCATTTCGCGTGAATTCTTGTCAGTTCGGCTGAGTTCGGTTGAATTCTGGCTGAGTTCAGCTGACTTCGGCTGAGTTAGGTCGAATTCCGGCTGAGTTCGGATGAGTTCTTTCGGATTCTGTCTGAGTTCGGGCGAGTTCGGCCGAATTCTGGCTGAGCTGGGGTGAGTTCGGCCTAATTCCAGGTGAGTTCGGCTGAGTTATGTCGAATTCTGGCTGAGTTTGGTCGAATTTTGGCTGAGATCGAGTGGGTTCTGTGAAATTCCGGATAAGTTCGGCTGAGTTTAGTCGAATTCTGGCTGAAGTCGGGTGACTTCGGTCGAATTCTGGGTGAGTTCGGCTGAGTTCGGTCGAATTCTGGCTGTGTTCTGGTGAGTTCGATCGAATTCTAGCTGAGTTGAATTGAATTGAATTGAATTGAATTGTATTTATGGGTTTCCCCATTATCATACACATAGGATACAACAAATTTTCACATACACTCACAAGGAAGGAGAAAGAACTGAAGCTGGGAGAAAACGGTAAGGAAATTGAAAAGAAAGGTAATTGATCAAAACGACTTAAATTATTATCAGTCAATGGAGGAGATAGACTTAAGGAGCAAATGAGTGGAAGATGCCGTTCAGCTCACCCATGTTCAGAACTCTCTGAGCTGGGCAGGCAGGAAAATCTCCTCCTAAGAATTGGTATGCTCAATGGCTGGGAGAACACTGTTGCAGGCAGTACATTCCAGTCAGCGATTGCACGCGAAAGGAAGGAAAATTTCCCAACATCTTTTTTGAAGGAGAGAGGCCTTATCTTGAAAGGGTGATCATGCCTGCCATAGAATGAGGGAGAGTGAATAAACTCAAGCAGTTCCCCCCACCCCCCAGTCGCGCAAAGCACTCGAAACAGGCACAAGAGCCGGTGACATTTTCTCCTGGCAGCCAGTGTCGGCCAACCAAGCTGAGAAATCATTGCGGACACGCTGCTTTTCCTTCGATAGTCTCCAACAACAAAGCGAGCGGCACGGCGCTGGATGCATTCCAACGACGCAGATTTGCAAACTAAATGGGGTCCCCGGACGTCGATGCATACTCCAAAATAGGCCTAACTACGGCAAGATAGGCAATTCCACGTATTTTAGCGGGGCACTTCCTAAAGTTCCTTTTAATGAAATACAGAGCACTATTTGCTTTTTTGGTTACTGCTGCAATTTGTCTAGACCAATCGAGTTTGCGATCAAAAATAACTCCCGGATAATGGTTGGTCACACAGAACATACACAGAAGGATTAACTTTAATCGAACTACAGCAAAACTGTATAAGCGAACATTTGGTCGGGTTCAGCTTCATGGAAGAGGTCTCGCACCAGTCTTCAATTGCTAACAAATCAGCTTGCAGTCTGTCAGAGTCCAAAGAGCTGGCAATTTCTGAGTAAATGAGACAGTCGTCAGCAAACAACCTTATTTTGGACTTAACAGTGCCAGCTATGTCATTTATGAAGATCAAGAACAGTAAGGGTCCCAGAATACTTCCTTGGGGCACTCCAGATGTTACGGGTAGGTGATCAGAGAGGACGTCATCAACCTTAACAACCTGGGTTCGCCCAGTTAAATATCCCTGTAACCAGCGGAGGGACACGCCATCAAGGCCCATGTAAGCTAACTTCCTCATGAGAATGGGGTGGCTCACCACGTCAAATGCTTTGGAAAAATCTATCATAACAGCATCAACCCTTTTGCCACCCAGGGCCATTGATAACTCTTGGCTGAAGGAGTTTAGGTGAGTTCGGTCCAATTTCGGGTAAGTTCGGTTGAGTTCGGTGGAATTTCGTGGCTTCAGCTGAGTTCGACTTAGTTGGGTTGAATTCTGGCTGAGTTCGCGGGAGTGCGGGCATTGGGGCTGAGTTCGGCTGAGTTTGGGTGACTTCAGCTGAGTTCGGCTTGGTTGGGTTGAATTCTCTGGCTGACTTCAGCTGAGTTCGGGTGAGTTCCCGTTTTCCAGAAACCTCACTTTTTCTGCAGCGGTGGCGCAGGGACACAATTTATGCCAGTAAGACCTTCAACCAAATCTCCCCGGGGTTGGATATTTTCGAACCATTTTGGGAGATATACATGGAGTCCTTCAATTGCGTTGCAACTCGCAAATATTTTAACCATCAAAATAAAATATCATCCACACACTTTGTCACAAATATGTTAACACTTTGTCAAAGTCAAACGATTTTTGAATCCTATTTCCGAAAACCCTTAAAGAATGGAACGCTCTCCCAAAATACACCCCTCTTATTGTTCAGGTTAAAGGCATCCTTGGCGCGTCTTTCTCGAATCCAAAATCTGTGAATTCCAACGAAATAGAAGAGAGGGAGGGAACCAGAAATGTTCTCTATCTCGTTGGTAAATTCCGGATTTATCTTTTGTATTGACTGTTCGCTCAAGGGATACACATAAAATAAATAAATAAGTAAATAAATAAATGGTCTAGGCCTATTCTATAATTCAAAATACCTATTTGGCTGCTTTCGGTCAGCCAGGGTTCTTTATCATTCCACAAAAAATAGTCATCAGCATCATTCTCATTGATGGCCTGTTCATGATCGGCTTGAATCGAAACTGCCTGTCGCAGAGAACATTCGCATTGATCCCCCCGCCCTGCGCTGTGAAATCGAAGATTTTCAACAGAATCTGCTTCTGCTGACACAGGTTTCCCAACGCTTTTTCTTCAATGAAACAAAACGCTTCAAACTGGAGCGGAAACGATTTTGAAAATCTGCAGAAAATATTTCATTTTTTGCACTTTTCAGCAAACGAACGAAAATGATGTTTCTCATTTGCTGCGTGTCTCACCAAAACATCAGCGTTAATCTTCGTGTTCAAAACCAGTTAGGTAGGTAATTTTAGGCCGTGGTTCTCTCTTTACAGTATCAGACTTTACAATTTCCCTGCGAGTACACAGGCCGGCAAGTTTGAGAGCAATGGGGGGTGCAACATGTTTCAAGCATTGTTGGATTGCAGATGCAGACTGTGGTCTCTGTCATTTCATTCATTTGTACAATTGGGTTTGGAAATACATGCATACGAAACATACATGCTGGGTGCTGTACGAGTGTGCTTTCCATAAATCTCCAAGGAAAGCCGCATTTTTCGGCAACTCTTAAAAATAGTGAGTATGCAATCAGGGTCACCATGCACTCACCACCGGCAACCTGAATAGGATTGGGAAAGAGATGCCAACGTAATCGTCCATGCAAAATCACAAAAAAGCCTAAACAATCTAGAAATCCACACAAACAGAAACAAATCCACACAAACAGAAAACAAACTCAGAAAAGTCAGTGCAAAAACATGCAGCCAAAAGATTTTCGGCGTTCCTCAGCAACCTTCGGCCCGGTGTCCATACCTGTTGGACGTTGTTTGGTGTAATTTTTTTTCTCAACTCCTCAACAACTCGCAGAAAGTGCTATGTGGAGCAGGATCAATTTGGTTGACAATTTGCATATGCCAAAAATCAATGAGGTGGACACAAGTCCACAAGTGAAACTGAATCAGTGCCCAAAATCAGTGCCAAAAATCCAGGAGGCACAGACTGAATACGCCACCAAATCTTCAATCGTCGCTTCAACCATGCTTTCAACCATGTCTTCAACCACACCTTGAACTGTTCTTTCAACCACAGCTTCAAATATGCCATATAGCTTTAACCATTCTTTCAACTTACCTTCAACCGCATCTGCTCTTTCACACTTCCAACCAGCTTCAACCATAAACTCTCAACTCTGCCTTCAACCATATTTAAACCACAGCTATATTAACAACCATAGCTTCAACCATACTCTCAACCACACCTTCAACCATGCCTTCAACCACAGCTCAACCACACATCTTCAAGCATTCCTTCAACTTCAACCGCCATCGCTCCAACCGTATACAACTAGCGATTTCCTCTTTCAGGTTCGGAGATTTTTGCAGTTTTACCCGGCCACATTGCCGTGCGGCAAAATTAAAAGGATGAGACAATCTTTCGATTTTTCACCATCTGTTTTTCACCACTTCCAAAGAAATTTTCATTGTTTTATTTTGTTTCAGCTCGTGAATGTAGGTGTGTGCTGTGCTGTGCTGCATTTGTTGTGCCTTGATCTCATCTGCGCTTGGGTTCCCGTTTCACGGAATCCTGTTTCTCAGTAATTCGATCCGATTCTTTTCTGCTGAATTATGAAGATAGTCTGAAATTCACTGACCTGAGTTCCATTGACGAGACCAGTGCAAGCCCATAAACAGTTCTTTTGTCGAGCTGGTCAAAATGCTCGAAGTGTATTCCTGTCGAAAGCTATCCTTGGGGGGAGGCCGTCCTTTCGTTGATATCGGCCTCGACAGCGGTCAGGGCATTGAAATTGGCTTCTTCGACGACAAAGGAGGCATCTTCGAGGCAAAGGACAACGAATCCTTGAGCGACATGAATCTACCAGAGCAGCAGGAGTTGTTGGCGTCAATGGACATTGATCATCAGGAGTTCCTTGCTGACGAACAGAGGTCAATTGAGGAGGAGGAAGCTGAGGATAGGGAGGTTGAGTACCTCCTGGCTTCCCTGACCCACGAGCCGGATGCACAAGAGTCGATTTCCACGCAAGAACCTATTGCAAATCGTTGCAACAGTAAAAAGGGAGGGATTCGTGTCAGGCCACTCAAGGTTAGCTCGACTTTATCGCGTCTGTGCTAATGTTGTCCCAAAAGTTTGTCCTTATTTTTTTACGACCGATACAACGATCATAAAGGTCTAGCGGCCAACGACCGAAATTCTTCGCGCACAAGAGTTCATTATTTATAAAGACGCCATCTGTAATCAATGGCAACATGCGCTGCAAAAAATCATGACATTCGTTAAGGCGTGAAGGTGCACCGAGTCCTCTTGAAATTCGACAGCCGCTGTGTGATCGCCTGACCTTTAAAATTTCTGGTTGTACTCCTCATTCCACTTGAAGATATGAGCTCAGAATGCTCCCAAGTGTGCTCGAACTGAATTCAGATTTCTTACAACAATGAAAACTCGGCTTTCAACAATTAAAACTCGGTCGAAAACGTCATTCTCGGCATATAGAAATGAAAGTTTTTCTGTGTATTTAAATGGAAGAGTGCGAAGCATTCTCAGCTCATATCTTCAAGTGGAATGAGCTGTAGGTACCTGCCAGAACTTTTATTTCTCTGTATGCATGACAATGTTTGTGGCAATAACTTTCGTCCAACAATGAAAAATTTTAATTTCTATTCCGCAACATTTACCTGTTTTAAAAATCTCAACAATGGACAAAAACGGGAAACTCATTTGGCCCGAACAATCAGCTTCAACTCATTTTCCGCAGGATGGAGAAATTTGTGCTCCGAAAATTTAATTTCTATGCCAAACGCTATTCATTTGTCGTTGGAGCGAAAGATGTAACTTTCTGTCGAATTAACTGTTGTGACGAAGCGATCAGGTTGTATGACAATTGGGACTACGGCGGATTGTGTTCTGTTGCACTGCATGGAGTGATTCAACGGGCAACGCTGGAGCCCTCCCAATCAGAGAAGCCTACAAGTGTAAAGTGGAATGAGGGGACGTTATATGTGAAATATTAAACTTCATATTGCTGAATTTCGAAACAAGAGTATTACCAAAACAAACCTCACATTCCCCTAATTGCCATTGACTTATAGGTTAATTTAATTTCTGCTGTCTTCGTTTTATCGGCTCTTAAGTTTGTATAGGGTTTTCGTTTACGTGCGTAAGGATAGTATCAGGCAAGGAATACCAAACAGGCTTTGACATCAGCAGGTCGCTATAGACAACTCCAAAAGCGTCGCACTGAACAGAGTGTATCTAGCACCTATAGTGCGCGAGGACGTATAGATGATGGTTCTCCGTAGACGACACCTGTGAGAATGCTGAGAGTCTCTTAAAAATACAGTATCCTCCATAAATCTTCGAACACGGAGAAGTTCTAAGGTCAGGCGAATAAAGGGTCATCCAATCTCGCCAGGGCTTGATGCTGTTTCTCACGTTGCACGAAGATGTGATGCGTTTTGCGGCGCACTTTGCCATTGATTCTAGAGAAAACTCCTGAGCAACAAATACCCTCCTATGAGTTGGTTTTTGTAAGGGAGCGGACAGGTATGTGTGGCCCTTGGATCGTTTTGATAGCGCCATCTCTTTGAAGGTATGGAATCAAGCCCTTTTAAAATTTTCGCCTCTGCATTTTGCTTTACAGCAGCAGCAGGTTGCTCTCACACAACAGCTTTCATGTGTTGCCCTCTGGTTTGCTTGAGAAAATTGAATTTGTTGTTTTCAAAAAGCGCGGCAACCGGCAAGAATTTTGAAGGAAAGGGGCAACTTACAACTTACCCTGCAATAAGGAGTTGAATTTTCTTCGGAAAGGGTGGCTTTAAAGACATGGGAGGGGGATCGAGAGCAGAGATTTCGATCGGTGTGTGATGGCATGGCATCACCACCATCCAGCCTGCCCTTGCTCACAGGGGTGGTGGAACAGCTGGAGGGGTGGATTGCCTCCCCTTCCGCATGCAGAGCAGCAAACGCAGGCACGAAATTCACAAATATTGGCCACCTTATTGCATTATTTTGTGGAAATTCGCTAAAATTGCCTATTGATGATGGCAATGGTGAGTGCAGGACCTGTCGTTTTGTTGAGGGCGTGCGCTTCTGAGAGGCCGCGAGAAGCGGGGACAAACGTTTATTCATCAATAGTGGACGAAAATTGACTTATAGGTAAAGGTACGGCAGCTCAAAAGTGCAGGACCTGAACTATGAACTAGGACTTCTCGACTTTCTTTACCCTTCTTTCCCTTACCGGTGATGAATTGAATTTAGTGTCGAATTTGGATCCGGAATGTTTTCTTGCTTGCATGCGTAAACAAGCTCTTAAGATTTGGAGGGAACCGCTTTCCCACCACTATGCCCCCCATTCTCCCTGCCCTCCCCCCGACAGTCTAGCAAACCATAAACATGCCGGCCCACGCTTCGTTTCTCTGCCCCTCGTACCCCTGTTTTTCCTTTCAGCGACAGGATTCAAAATTAAATAAATATGGTTGTTCATTGATGAAGCACAACAATTTGCATTTCTGCACACAGCAGATGCGAGCAAAGGAATCTCCAGTAACGACCTTGTAACCTCATGTTGTTTCCAGTATATTTCTGTTTTAGTGAGAGTGCGGGCCTTTATTTTTTGTTTTTTGACATTTGATTTCGAACAAGATGGCTGCGATGCTTTGTGATAGAACATTACGTCCTCTGCGCGGCATTGTGCAATTTCAGTGATCACCTCACTGATCAAAGGAGTTTTGTGAAATCTTGCGGCGTTTCCAGACCAGCAAGCCACAGCCGCGAAGAAAATATTTTCACAAAATACGGCATTTTTTCCATATGCGTAAATTTGTCGGTAAAATTTTTCAATTGTGAAAAAGGTGGGCGGGCCGTTTTTTACCATCATCATGAAACATTTTGTAACCTTTTAAGAGCGAAGCGGAAAACACCTGTTTCTTTATTTTCCACCCAGTGATGCATTTCTCGGGTAAACATTTCTCGGTCAAAATGAAGACAACCTACCGAGGGGCGGAGGAGAATGAAAATTTAAGTGAACAAATTACGTAGGAGACAAAGTTTCATAACCATCAAATCCTGATAATAAGAAATCAAACAGTCCATGAACAATAAAAGATATAAGAATCTTTTAGAGTGACAGAAAAAGAAGAGATAGAGTTAGGATTTCAGGGAAAGAAGTATTTTTACATTTCAAAATTTGACTAAGGGGTATGCATTCTGGAGGGTTTTCATGTGTTCTATATGGCATTTTGTAGTTTTCTACAACTCTCGCAAAGTGCATAACTGACATCCCATTTTGTGGATTTTGTTTTTCGATTTTTCAATCATCAGTGATTGCCTGTTTCACTGTTAACTGCTTTTCCAATAATTTTGTTATCACGACGCAAAAAGCATAAAGCTGTTCGGGCATACAAGGGGCGGTCAATAAATATTGAGAATTGCACCGAAATTTGCATTTGAAATTAATTTTTCCACTTTGGCGTCAAACTTTGATTCTTTTAAGGTGCTTGGGTGATTTTTAGAAAAATGGCTTGCACATTTTTGATTTTATGGTAATTTCAAAAGAGCATCCATCAGATGCAAGGCAGTCGATTTGACAGGTGCATGTGAAAAGATGGGAAACAAAAGAAGCTTGTCCAAACCAATGGTTTTGAGACAGAACCGGCACCCAAATAAATAACTTTTACTGCACATTTTGACCCATATATTTCTGCACGCAGTTAATTGTTATGGGGACATGAGTTTGGTGCTCCCGTTGCGAAACAAGTCTTTTCTCAATTCCATGCACCTGGCTAATAGAATCTTATACACCCATGTCCCCCATGTTTTTAAAATTGTCATGGAATGCGAATTCTGCATTGGAAAAACTCGTATTCACTAAAACACCTTAAAAAGAATCAAAATTTGACGCCAAAGTGGTAAAATTCGTTTCAAATGCATGCAAATTTCGGTGCAATTCTCATGAGAGTTTTATTGACCGCCCTTCGTATTATTGAAACAAAACTACTGCATGTTCTTCAAAGCTAGTAAAAAGTTTCCTGGCAAAAAAAACACATAAGTGGGGCCGTGTACCAAGTGGAAGTGAATTTTTCAACATCGGGCATGTTTTCACGAATTGCTTCATTCCTATCTTTGTCCTTATTTTCAAGCAACTTCAATTTGCAATGGACATTTGCACAAGCGAATCGAAAGAGCCGAACAACTCGCAAGGAGAGGGCGACGATCTAATCGAGGGTAACGCGATCATCGACAAAGACGATCGCACTGCTGACCCGTCCGAACGAATCGAGCCGAACAGCCATCTGTCCTGTGCACCAGAACTCAGTGTTATCAGTGGACACTTGGACCAGAATGGCAATATTTTGCACCGCCCCAACTGCAACAAGGGCGCCAGCGACTTAATACTTAACGAACTTTCAATTCGTGGTGCGTCCGCGATTTGTGTCGATTCCGTTTCCATCAGCAGTTGCAACGGTGTTGTCAGTAGGTCATCCTCCAGTTCATCTTGGACATCTTCAAGCGTCGTTAGCAGTTCGTCAGTTCACAAGGTCCCTTCTCTCTCAGACTTATCAGACCCAGACTCGACGATCGGTAAGTTTGAAGTTCAATTCGTTTTTTCAATTTAAGCCGTGATTCTCGACGCAGAACCTCGGTTATCAATTGAGTCCATTTTATATGCTGATTGTCCCTCGAACCTACTTTACATAAGGTATCACAATGAGAAAAACTTTCATTTCTATTCCGTATAATTTCCATTTAAAAATCTCTGCGAAGCGGGTCGAGAAACGAAAAAAAGACTATTGCTAAATTTTTGCATTGTTGCGGACAATGGTGGAGCACCCCGTGTTAAAGGCTGTGTAAAATAGAATCAGGGTACAGCGGCGGCGGAATTAATGTACTCATACATGTAAAAATTGCAACCTTTCAGATTTTGGCAAAATTCTATGCTGCAGAAATTAAAGATCCTCTTTTGTAACCGAGGTCAAAATCTGACACCTCTAGAACGCTTTGTTGCAATTTTGCGCTTTAATTTCTACCGCCTGCATAAGAATAAAAAGAAAGAAAAAAGTTTCGGAGGCAACAGTTTAATGGGAAAATGTGTGGGTATACTTTAATTGCGCCGCCACTATACAATCCGTATTGATATGCGAAATTTGCAACAATGCAAACATTTAAAAATGGCTCCAGCAAGCGATTGAAAGCTCAACTTTCCGTGCTTAAGTTGGGAGATGAAACTTTGCCAGATGAAACGTTGGCAGATGAAACTTTTGAGTAATTTTACTCGCATCCTGTGGAGTTTCTCGTTTCTCCTTCTCTGCTCGCTTTGGGTTGGTCATTTTGCTCTTGTAAAAGTTTTTTATGCATTTTTGTTGTTCCACTTTTTTGTGCGATAAAATGTTTTGTCTTCATGTGTGAGGCCCAATGCCCACTTTGCTGCGTCTGTGTCGTTCGTCTCCTGCGTGACGAAACAACTCCATGCTCGCAGGTCATGCAGCGATGCCTATCTTTCAGGGGCAACAAAATATGATTCTTCAAACACGAATTCCCAAACGCATAGGTACATATTTTTATTAGTCTGTGAGGCATTGGGTGCAGCCCATCTTCTGCTGACAATGGATACATGATTATTGATTATGGTTGACATGTGCACATACTGCAATCTAATATATTAACGGTTTACACAATTTATGAACTACAATTGAAAAGGTAAAATTATTGATCGCTTGGAGCTGGACAACTCACTTGAACAAACGAATTGAGCAGGAATGGGATTGCCAGGAGAAGTGGTTTCCTTGAAACCCACATAATTTGGCCTTTTTTTGACATCATGGATGTAATTTGCCGAATTCATCTTTGGCAACAACAAATGAATGTTTTCTATCCATTGTACCTTTTTCAGTTTCCAAACACCCCCATTCTGTGATTAAGGCTACACAATTTTTGTTA
>JASGXE010009476.1:0-15833 GCA_030068105.1 Sinentomon sp. SZTP_YWyxl
TCCACCTGCCATTATTCGGTACCTACTGTTACTTCTCCAAGCGCAGTGTTCGATGATAGATACGCAGAAGCAATCAAACAATTTCCAATTTTCGACTCAACGCTACAGAAATTGCCTGGGAAATTTCCCAAAATGGGAAAATCTGAAGAGCAGAGTCGAAAATTCCTCATTTTGGGAAAATTCGGAATTTTCCCGGGAAAATTGGGAAATTTCCCGGGAAAATTCGGAATTTTCCCAATTTTCCCAAAATGGGAAATTTCCCGGGAAATTTCCCAAGTTGAATTTTCCCGGGAAATTTCAAACACTAAATCCTACCATCAATGATGCGGCACAGGGGGACACAATTGGCATCCCTCTCAAGTGGCGTCAAGTCAAAGTTCTGGCTAGTCGGAACCTAGGTAGGTACTTTCTTTCTTTGTCATACCTATTTTGTGAAATGGCTTCCAGTGATTTGAAAATGTAATGCAGTAAATGTCTAGCCCATGTGGTGGCACAGCCATGAATGTTGCTGCCAATCCTCTTGCAATCTTTGCGGGCTACCAGTCTCCTGAAAGGTTTTTGATGGATGCTGAATTGCTTTCAGAAAAGTCCTTGCTCGGTGCTTTGAAATCGTGCAAGGGCTCCACCTTTGGCAGATTTATAAAAAATGTTTGTGTGCAGTGGTCGGCATTGAATGGAATCAGTAGACGACCACACGACCACGTCAAGAAGGTACAAGAAACAACGTCACACAAATAAAACATGCGAGTTTTACTTGTCATGTTTTTAACTTGGTGTGGTCGTATCACATGCCAATTCCACAGCCAGATTTGTATGGCAAACCCATTTCCACATCACAAAGGTTTTTGTGCAAAATTTTGCTTTGGTTTTTATATGTGCCTAGGTACCTACTCATTTTTTTAGTGCAAATTCATGTTTTGTCCTGAGCGCCATTGGGATCTTTAGGCCACCGTGATTGTGGCTGTGTTTCTGTTTCTGAATATTGATTGTTAAAATGGGAGATCAGGCAATGGTGGACCCATTTGAAGAAGTTAGAAAGCTCCAAGAGCAAGTGCAGCGATTGGAACTTCAAAATGCGAAGCTGAGAAATCAGAACAGAATCGATATATTGGCTGACAATGAAGTGAAAGTGTGCCCTGCTTTGCCTGGATCTACACCTCCATCCACTGCAAACATTCCTGCAGCTTCACTTGAGCATGAAATTGTCGACATAGCTGATTCAGACGAGTCGCAATGGAATGTTGGCTCTTGGTAAGTCTGTAAAATTCCCTCAACTGCATGTTTTCCTTTGCGTTTCACCATTCAAAATAAAGGCACTTCTTTTGGAGAAAAAAAAAACGGCCGCATGCAAATACCAGAAAAAAACGTTGGTGATTTTGACACCAATGGGCTTTTATTACTGTGTCAATAGGAAGATGCTCCTATGTGGGACATTGAACACAATAGGCTAATGGGCCTATCCATTTTAGCACAGGCCTAGGTACAGTCAGAGAAACAATAATGACTCCCTTGATCCAATCTGGGTACAGGTATCAATGGAGTCATTGTTGTTTCTGTGACTGTACGTAGTAGGTATATCCTGTCTTCACTGGACCAAGATTGGTTTGGAAGACACGTGAGAGGAATGTACCTATGTCTATCAAATCAGTCTCAAATTCTCTCTTGGCTGAAAAATCGTGGGCTGAAAAATTTTGAATGCAAAGTGCGTTCATTTTCAGAATGGTTCGCGCCAAAACTCGCAGAAAAACGAAGGTGGGAGCGGGGGCACGACAGTGGTGTCCAAATTGTACAACATTCTTTGCCTGAATATCCGAGTTGTTTCACTTAAGCGCGACTGGAGAACTGAAACTCCCGAAAGCGCCGGTGGTTCAGTTGTAGAGCGTTGGACTTTCGATCACCAGATAGTGGGTTAGAGTCTCGCCATGGGCAATTTTTTTTTATTTTCATTTGACACATGTTTGCTTGGACAAAACATATCACAGATGGAAAAGCTCCCTTTACATGATTTTGAAATTTTCCAGACATGATTACGTGTGCCTGTGTTCCAGTTGTTGGCAACAACAGCAGATGTGGCCGCACACCATTGCAGGTCGGTGGCAACAATTGCAAAGGGAGGGGCCAGCGAAGTTTCGGTTCAGCGCTGCACGCTAGAAGTGCATATTTTAAATGCAGGAGCGGAACGACCAGCAAGCCAGACAGATCGTGGTCACAGAAAATTGAAAAAACTCCGAAAAATAGAATTATCAAAAGATTGAGAGGTAAAAACCGACAGAGTTTCGAAAATTGAGGCCCCCAGCTCAAAATCTCCGATTCCCGATTTTTGCACAAATTTGCACCTCCTGTCTGCAAAAAGGGCGCGGACCATTCTGAAAATGAACAGACTAGGCCAATCTGAGAATTGTATGGCTGGACACCCAGCAGTACCTACTTGACGTGGGAACATGACACTGCCAGTGACAGATGAATTTTAATACCAATTAGATAGTTGCAAAGCTCACAATCTTTTTCCCCGTTCATTCAAATAGCAAATCGAAAGTTCGATTCATGGTCTAGTTTTTTTTTAAACAAACAATGATAAATGGTCGGCCGACCACTGTTGATTTCTTCAGTTGGTTTGCCTTTGTGCATTCCAAAAGAGTCCTGTTCGTAAGGAGCTTACCTTTGATGTGGAGTGGAGGGTAATCGTCTCGTATGCGCTCTACCTTTGTTTGGGGCTGGCAAAATCCCAGTTTGCGACTTTCGCTCTCACTTCGTGGCACCCTTTCGCTAAACAACGGATAACCATACGCTTGATGACATTTCCCTGTCCATTGCGTCTCCTGGTGCTCTGCTGAAATAATAATATGTCCTTGTAGAGCTTTCACATCTTCTGCATGGTGGATTGCTATCAAGAAGATTTTTTTTGATGAAGGAAATTTAAAGTCTGACTCTTCAGACGAAATAATTTTGTGAAATGGTCTGGCATCCATGCCTGAAGGACCTTTGACACCCAACTGCGGGCTGCGGACACCAATGCTGAGGCAAGAGCGTTCTGACAAAATTGTGCAAACCGCGGTGGTTATTATGCGCAGTCAGCCGAATAAAGAGCAGGTAATGCAACAAAACCCACCCAACACAAACCATATGAGGTCAATTCCATTACACCACCCCCACCAACCTTATTGTTAAAACAAACCAGAGTGCATTTTCCGGGGTCGATGCAACAGCATCTTTGACCTGCCTCCTCCCCCTGATGCAAACACCTGTGTAGGTACCTGGGTAGGTACCTATGCACAGCTTATCCCATATAAAAATTGGCTTCAAAATTGACTCTCATTGTTTGCTTTTGAGGTTGAGTCAGAATTATTTTAGCAACGCATGTAAGGGAAACGCAGGTAATGGCGCGTGACTTTAAAGATTTGTTTCTGGGCAATATTTTCTCCCGTCCCTCATCAGCCCCAATCTGCCAGCTGACGAAGGAATTCGTGCACCCAATTGTCACACATCATTGCCTGTGATTCTCGATTAACGTTCTTTCATCGACGTGGACGCGAAAGTTGCAAATAGAGATTTTTCGGCTCGCAAGCAAAGGTAGAGCGCATACGAGACGATTACCGAGTGGAGGTAGGGTGACCAAATTTCGGCATGACAAGTTTCCAGGACAGTGAGTGCTGTTGGTACCGCCTGTGAACAGCGTGGTTTCTGGCAAATGAAGCAAGGTCAGCAGCACAGAAAGAATTCCATTTAGTCGAATCCATTGCAGGGATTTTGGGAAAAGCCCTGTTTTGCAGCGGTGCGTGCATGCCAACACACATTGCTATCGGTGCAAATTCTCTCCAGTCTCCATTCAATTTTACAAATGGGTGTCCGAAATTTTTTTTGCGAAAATTCATGGAAATGTTCTTGATCGCAAAGCACATCAAAATTTATCAGTGACTATTGCGGGCGACGTTAATGGTAGTCTAAATTGGCATTGTTATGTATGCCGAAAGACCGGCAAAGATCTTCCCGAAGTCTGAGGTCACCAGCAGTTGTTATTTAAGCAAGTGAACTTGATTTCATTCCAAGCTCTGTCTGTGTGATGTATGTTGTTGAAGTATGCTGTTGGTTTGGTTGGTGGTGATAAGAGGGAACGGCAACATTTTCAATTGCAAAATTAATCGGTTAAAAATTTTGCTTCGGGCCCCATTTCCATCTAATGCCCCCCAAACTCCCTAATATGGGCCCATATTTGGTATTCATGGGGGAGGTAAGAGTTCACAATAGAACCTTCAAATTATCGGGACAGGTTCTGCGGAGCAATTGAAATATTTAATGTTCATTGACAAAATAGGTACCTACCCTCTGCGCCACCACTTCCACACAATGCACCTCCAAAAATAGAAAAAAGCCCAATCAGAAACAAGAAGGATGCGAATGCTTCATGGTGAGAAAATTAAACCGCCGTCCAAGTGGTCAGCTTTTCGCCAGTTTTCGTATGGCTCCGCCGTGGAAATGAATGGACAGTCGGGAGCATTTTTCAGTGAACATTTGCTTTTCAGTTTACTCTTTTCAATCTGTTTTCGACACATGGCTTTCGTGCAGTGACCATCAATCGTCATATCTCAGTGAGGTACCTACCCCAAAACAATCACAAATTTGGCCTTATTGGTTTTTGGGAGGGGCACTGCGCGGAAGTGGAAGCTTGGAAGGTATTTTGTCACTGAATATAAATTTGTGATTCGCTTGCTCCGTAGAACCTGTCCTGAAAATTTAAAGGTTCTGAGTTGATTCTTACCAACCTATCTAATGAATATCCCAAATGGGTCCTTTTTGGGGACCTTGGTGGGGCATTACCTGCATGGAAATGGGAGCCCGGAATGAAATTTTCACTTGTAAATTTTGATTTGTGTTGCCATCAAGAACATCTCCACGAATTTTGACAAAATAATTTCGGGCGGTAAAAAGAATCGGCAGGCATACCTGTTTGGCTAAATTGACTAAAATAGCACTGATCAAAAAGATTAGCCTAAGTATGATTTTTTTATCATTATTGTAGGCTGAATTCCAGTCCAGGCTGCTCATCTAGGCCAAATTCCAGCAGCAGGAAGAACAGTATTGAACAGAAACTAAAGGAATCTTCTCTTGGAATGTCAGCTGAATGGTTACGTAGGGATCTTGATTGTCCTGCAACTTTGCCAAAGTGTGTTGAGCTGGTCAGCAGTATAGAGAACCTTGCTCAAGGTGTGTGTTGCTTCTAACTTCTCCCATCACGCGTAGCATACATTTTTGTTCGGTGTCTATTCAGGCCTACTCGTTTATTTTCTTAATTTGTCAATTGGACACTACAGCTAGTAAAACGCATGTATTAAGCCTACCTTGCCAGGTAGGTACCCACTCTCTTATTGTTAGACTTAGGCCTACTTGCGGCAAAAGACGACATGCTTGGCTGCACCCGTTGTTGAGATGGCTAGATTTTGCAAGTCACCGCAATGAGATTTCTGACAAAGTTACACAACTGGACATTAAGTGGGAGGGAAATAAATTGAAAATGCTTATCCATAGTGTGCCTAGCAACTTATCTGTCTAATTTTCTATGTTCAATGCGACGCACTGAAACATGAAGTTTTCTCGAGTTGTATTGGACGTACTGAAACATGAAGTTTTCTTGAGCCTCCAATAACCCATTGAGCCCGAAGCACGTACCTCGTCCGAGCACGGTGATCGCACAAAATGGCCGAAATGCGCTTTTTCAATTCCATCACCACAGCATTTTATTCGTTCCGACAGACGGCACTTCAGCGATATGGTATTTTGGTTTTTGTTTATCGCGATCGGAGAATGTTTCGCGAAGTGGCGATTTTTGAAAATTGGCTTCTCCCGACCGCGTGGTGGCACTGCTTAATTCCAATTCAAAATGACTGCGTTCGCGGCACGTTACCGTAATTTTGGTGTTCTCTCATTTCGGCTTGCCGCAGGTGCTTTTTGATTGTTTTGGTGCTATTTTTGACAGCAAATTTGAATTCTACGGAATTTTTTCAGTGGAATTTGTGATTTTTTTTTTCAAAAATTCTGGCTGAAAGCTTGGCAGTTATCGGCAGGCAATGAAAGTGCGAAAATCATGCATATTTTTTCCGAAAATTAAATTCCGGTTTTGTTTTGGCGAAAGAACGAAAATTGATCTATCCGGCTTTGTTTTTGCGTTCACAAGTGAAATATTCCAGGCTCGATGGGTTAAGCCAATTTGAGATCCGGAATCTGTTCATTTTTTCTCTTTAAAACTGTCAATGATTTTACTGCCCTTGTCCAGTGTAAAAAGTGCTAATTTTCACATTACTCCACAGCTCACCACACATCCGTGTCACCAAGGCGACAGAACAAGTTTTCACGGATAGAGCATCAAAAGTCAAATACTCGTCAGCATCTTGGTACCGCTGTGCCACACTGTGCTTTGGTTAACAACAGCGAACATCCAGACGGTGCTAGTGAATGCTCCGGTGCTCCGGAAGACATTTCCAATGGTAAAATTGTGAATTCAGAAGTTCTTTGGAGCAAGAGGAATGGGTGCAGGGTTTTTGAGCAGGAACAGCCTGTTTATTTTAGCCCTACTAACAGAATGTGCAGTCCAATAGATTCTTCTAAATCTAAATTTTATACTAATCCGACTAACATGGGATATTTGCATGATGGCAACCCACTTTCTTCTGGTGATTCTGTGCAAGGTAATGGTTTGTCGAAGCAGTTTGAACAGTGTGTCACTGTTGCCAAGAAACGGTATGCTAATGTCAGGCCAAGTAATGTTGGCCATGTGCCACCTGCTGTGAATCGGTTTGGTGAGTAGCTACTGTCTTCCATTTTTGGTGGATGTTGTGGTTGCCTTTTGCATGCTGTACTTTTGGGTCGTGTGCTATGACTTGTTTGCTACTCCTGAATTCTTGCATTTCATACACTCCAAACGTCCCCCAATTTAACTTTGGACAAGATATTTCACATTTCCAAGATATTTCACGTTATTGTTTTTGTGTCTGTACCTACCTTCTTATTCTGCATAATTTTCATTTTGAAATCACTGGCTGAACAAATAGGTAGGCAACGAACAAAAATTCCATTGATGCATTTTTGAGCAATGGCAAGCAATGGTGGAACTCCCTAAAAATGCTGACTAAAGTTGAATTTGGGAATGAATCATAAAAACAATGTTCACATCTTTGGACAAGTTTGCCCTAGAGACATTTTTCTGGCAAATTGGGTCAAATCCAGTTTGGTTCTTTACAGTTTTTTCCCCTTTAGAAAAAGCTTCATCCAAACATGAAAGGGTTTGTTTTCTTTAGCATTCTGGCTTGGAGCTCATAAGAAGTCAGCTGTATAGTGGCGGCAGAAAAAGATTACTCATACATGTGTTTTTCCCATTTGATTGTTGCCCCCGAAACTTTTTTTTCTTTCTTTTTACTCTTATGCATTTGGTAGAAATTAAAGCGCCAAATTGCAACGGAGCTTTCTAGAGGTGTCAGATTTTGACATTAGTCATGAAAGAGGATCTTTTATTTCTACAGCATGGAGTTTTTGCTAAAATCTCAATAATGCAAATTTTTCACATGTATGGGTAATCTTTTTCCGCCGCCAGTATACAGATGACTAGCTGCAACCAGCTGGCTGGGAACAGTGGGTAGGTAACACCAAATGGACTCCATTTCACAAACACTTGAATAAGCGTTTGTTCGTGCCCAGAGGCATCTATTTCGGAAAGAAGAAAAAATTCACATGGCAATGAAACAATTAAAAGGAAGCTGTGAAGTGCGAATAAAGCTGCCTCATAGATGCTTAGATTTCTGAGATGCTGATATTTCGAAAAATAGTCTGCCTTTAAATATTCTCTCACATGCATGAATGCCTTGTGTGCATGCCATTTTTGTTGCTTTTTGGATTTTTGGTGCAGCCGCATGATTTCCGATTCAGGTAGATACCTGTTGGTGTTTGTGAATATCAGAAAATTGCTTACTTAAACTTTCCCTCAATAAGTGTTGCGAGTCACTAACTGCAATGCTTGTCTTCAGAGAGGAGTCTGTCCTTCTTGTTTGGTAGGTAAGTATTGAGAGATGACTCTTGACATTGAAGGAGTGATTCTTCGGAAAGGCGACTCACAAATTATTGAGGATAATGTTCAGTCAGCAATTTGCGACATTGACATTCATGTTTTCTGTTTTGATTTCTTGCTTGCTTCTGTTGTGATGAAAGAAATGCATTTTTCGACATGTCTCGTTGAATATTCCATGACAGATTGGCCAAAATGGCGAATGAGCATGCCAGAAAAGTAAAAATTGGCACTCTAAGTCTGTAAAAAAATGCCAAGAAACTTTTTAAGGATTGGGGATTTTGAATTTCTCTTTTGTTCTTTTGGTATTTTCACATTGTTTTTCTTTGTTGGGACTTGGGAGCAAAAAATTTACAAGAAACATGATGAAAGAAGAAAATTAACTAGAAGCCAAGTCCTTCCATTGAAAGTAAATGTGTGAAAAACAACATTTCGCTCACGTTTCGTGGGGCTTATTTGGGCAAATATCAAGGAATGAACTGACATCTGATTTGGAATTGTGATGATGAGGCTAAGGTTGAGGAACGCGGTTGTAGCTTTGACAGTTGTTGGTTGTAGTTGAAGATGCAGGTGGGAAACAGCAGAAGAGGTTGGCTGGAGAGGGGCAGGGGCCGGGGAATGAGCTTTTTGATACTTTGATACATGATACTTCTAAAACTTACTGAAATTGTTGCCATTGTCAGATCGTTTGTAACTTGTACACTCAAATTTGGTGTTGATGGCGCACTAATGACCTTCCAATTCTATTATTTGACCAAATTTGATCAAAATACATCACCAAATGAAAAATCACACGAAGGCGGTTGATATCCCCCTTTGAATCCAGACCTTTGTAAAATGAGATAAGAGGACCTGATTTCGTTGCGATTCTTGATGGATCAAGTTCAACCAGCATTCCAAATGTTTTTTTCTCGTCAGCTTCACATTTCATTTTGAAGCATTTTTATTTCCATTTCCCAGGTTTTCGGAGTTTGACTCTCGTACGTTCACCCGTCCTAAGAAAAAGGTGAGAGATCAACTGGCTCTTCACCTGATGACATTTCTGATTTGGATGAGAGCAGAAATAATTTCGAACACCCGGCAGAAACTGGAGACAGGTGCAACCAGTCTCCTCAGAATGCCACAAGAAGCAAAGCCACCTGCGAAAGCTGGGTCGCTCGTGTCCGAGAAAACATAGACAGTGAAATCAGTGTCAACAAGGTGTGGGACACGTACGTGTCATCCCAGCCCAAGACAACACCGTTAATACGCACTAAAACCTTTACTCAACCCAGTGCAACAACCCCAGAAGCTGCTCAGATCGACTACTGTAGTTACTTGCGGAAAGAAATCGAGCGGAATTTGGCTGGCTCTCCGCCTTTTGCTAACGTACCTTCCGGTGCAACGAGCACCCCAAAATCAAAACTTCAAGGTGCCAACCTTAATCTCAATAGCACATTTGGGAAACAGCATGGTGATGTCATACAAAACTCTAATAATTGGAAAAACACCACTCATGGTGAGTGCCAAATGAACGGATATGCAGGTGGCGGTGGTGACCCAAACCAAACGTTTCGACTTAATGGAACACCTGGTGGAAATCATCGGAATCTTACTCATCAAATGCAGCACAATCCCGGCCTCAATGAGACGTTTGATATGTCTCAAACTCCGACCCCAGCTCAAGATGATGAAGTAATGAGCAGTGCTTCGGAAAGCAGTTTTACACACAAGATGGAGCTGATTGATGTTTGCTCAATGGCGAAATTGCAGGAGGAGCGTACGTTTACTCTGATTCTGAGTTTTTTTCTCCTGCAATTTTTTTCTATCACACTAGCGTCTGATTCTGAGTTTTTTTTTTTTTTTGTTATTTTTCTCCTGCAATTTCTTCTGTCACATTTCTAGTGTCCAGGAATTGTCAAGACAGTATGACACCACGAACTTTTTTAATTTCTTGGGTGGCAAAGCCGATGCCCTTGCACAATACGAGATTGCTTTCCAATTATTTTCAATTGGATAGCTGACAGTGTTCTTCATGCATGTACAAACAAGAGTGGTAGGTACAAAGGTTTAGAAACACTGGGATTTTTCAAAACATGCAAGACATGCAAAACATTCGCAAGTTCTTTGTCTCTTTAATTTTTCTATTGGAAATAATATTTGGTGCCATTTGCTTGCTTAGGTCTTGCCAACTCATTGCCATCGAGTGTGATTTTCTTTTACCACAGTGTCCCGGTGCTCTGCATTGTTTGATTTTGAAGATAACATTTTTAAAAACGGTCGGTGTCTATAGAAAGGATTGTATAATAGAGAAAATTCAGAATAGTTTCGTTGTTGACTATCCAAAACCTTTCAACGCCAGGTGCGATGTGAGGTTTCAAAGACGCAATGCAGAATGGAATGGTTTTAATTCTGCTTGAAAACACTGCACTAGTTTATTTTCAGGCAACTACAAGAGGAGAGGGAACATAAATTTTTCAATTTTCTGACCCCCAAATTAAGTAGGTGCCTTTCTATTATCAATTAATGGCATACCATGGAATGGTGAAACAACATCATGGAACATTGTGCATTGTATTGTGCATTTGCTAAGCAAAAAATTATGCTTGATTTTACAATAATTGTTGTACTTTAACACAGGCCTCAAAGAGAGTCAGCTACCGTTGATTACTTCTGGGGAAGTTCTTGGTGGAGGTTTGTTTACTTGAACAATTTTTCTCAAAATTTCTTACTGAAATGGGTTCTACTGATCAGGTTCTGTTGAGGCAAATATTTCATACCCGGGACATACAAAGATTCTTTTTCACTGATTGAAACATTGAAGGCATTTTGCTAAAAAGTGTAAGCATTGGTTGCACTCTTAACGCTTGAACATTACTCACTAAGTGCTTCATACTGATTGGTCGCTTATGCATTTTGGTAATCTTTCTACATTCCTGCATTCTTAATGTTGTTGCTCTTGAATGCTTCATTCTTCATGAGATGTGCGGTCTTCAAACAGTTTTGTGTCCACTTTTGGGGCCATTAAGTCTGGTCGATGCCAAAAACATTAATGCCCCGTCTGTTCTTTGGGATCGAAGTTTGGTTCACTTTTGTTTTTTGGGTCCACACCGTTGTCGATTTTCAATTTTGCAGCCATTTCAAAAAGAGACTCCAGACACTCAAAAATTGGCATCAATAATCATTGAGAAAAGAGCTTGTTTCGCCATCCAGAAAGATGGAGGGACACAAGGCCTAAGGGCCAAGTGTCTTGGCGCCACCAACATCTAAAATTACACATCGTCTACGGCAGCCCCTGCAAGCAGAGAACTCGTTGGTTGGACCTTTTCTGGTTGGTCTGAAATCTGAAATGACCCTAAAACATGTACAAAATTGGAAGAAAATCGATTGACAAATAATAAATTTTGGGTGACGTCCCCCCCCCCCTTCAGAGACAATTTTATTGCAGGATTACTCTCCTGCAGGCAGCAAACACTTCACTCTTAGAATGCAATAATTAACTCATAAATTCATTTTTAACTCGTTAATTTACTTATTGCATTCTGAAAAGCGATATGCTGTCTGCGGTAGAGTGGAGGGATTCCCGCCTGTTTTCTTAGCATAAAGGTGGTTTTATTTGATGCTTGAGCAGAAGAATGAGATGGGCCATTCAATTGATCCACTTTTTGCTAAAGGCTGCTGAGTGGGGTTGAAATGCTTATAACTATTGCTGCTTTCCATCCAGGCACCAATTGAGTGGTAATGCTGAGGAGTGACAACATAAACTGGGAAATTTTTTCACTCGCACGTGGAATGTGAAAATTTTATTTGCGGTATTGGATTGCAAAGTCCAAAGATTGTGTTTTGCAAGAAAAAATAAAAATAAAAGACTCAATTTATACTCCATATTGAGTTTTTTCGTCCAGGTGCAATTCTTTACTCCGATTTTCCGAAATGTGGGAAGATGCCTGTCTGTAAAGGCTTGGAAGTGGAGTAAACGCAAAGAATAAATGCATTGATGGAGTAAGAATAAAATACTGGGCTGTTATTTTTTATCTGATTTCTCCCTGATTTCACTGTTGTTTTATGAACGATGTTTATTTAGCCTGTGTTTCAAAACATTGTTTTGAAACATAGGTCTGCTGAATTGAGGGCCTATTTGCCAATCTTGTAGACCCATGTCGTTCTCAAGTTGGATGCAAATATGCAACAGCTTGAAATAAATAATTGTGCTGACTTTCATTGGCATTTGAAGGTTATGGAATCGGGGAACACTCTTTCTGACAGGAGGTGCAAGATTTATGACTATAATAGGAATATTTTCTGTCAGGTGTTTTTCTTACCTACAGTTTGCCAAAAGTTCTTTACACCGTGGTTGTACTCGGTTAGCTGACACTGACTGCAGGTGGTCAGTAAGAAGTTCAGCATGTTAGAAATTGTACATTTTGTTCAAGTGAATTCAGAAGACAAAACTTGGAGTTCACATTACAATCAGTTGCCATTTTTACGTTTTATCATCTAAAGCTTCAGCATTTCTGTTTTGTGCATTTTCTCTCTCTTTAGTGCTCAGCTCGCCATCGGCTGATTCTGTGCTGACGACACAGACAAGTGGTAATCAGGATTACCATTCCGATTCTCACAGTCATCATTCAAACAGTTCCTCACTTTCCGATATTCCTCAGATCAGTTCTTCGGCTGATATTTCTGTTCTTTCTAGTCCCCGCACAAGCCCATACGGATCACAGACTCTGAGGAGACACCATGTAACATCCACAAAAACCAAAGGTTTGAACAAAACTTTGATTTCTATTCCATGTGATTTGCATTTAAACAGCACTGTTGCGGCTCAGGGAATAAAGAAAAATGCATTGTTTCATGATTTTCTTTAATGAGACATCCTTTCGTTTGCTGTGAAAGTTTGCCATCATAATTTTGATGTTTAAAAATGTTCAATTTTTTTTTTCTTTCCCATTGTGATGGTTGATGATGAGATGCAAGTTGGTTTGTTGTTTTTTCTTTTCGCCCATACTACCCAATAACTGGAAAAGTGATTACAGAATTCGTGGAAAAATAAAATGAAACATCTCACGTAAAATGCCAAATTGCTTCACTGGTTTCATTCTTCTTCTTACATTCCACATGTTTACCACAGGCGACATCCAAGCAACATTCCAACTGTCTTCTGGAAATCCTTCTGATACACCTTCTGTTAAACCTCTGCATGTAAACTTTTAAAAACCTGTTGGCTCACCTTAGCCAGATATGCTGAATCAATACCTTGTAACAGCTGTCTGAGACAAGCCTGGATATTTTAACAAGAGTCAAGATGCAAAATGACTACATCATCCGCATGATAGGTTAACCTCACGCCATGCCTATCCGTTGGCCTGTTATGCTCTTTCATCCAGAAAATGTGCTTCATGCCATTCTGAAGTGGTGAAATCAAACTTGTGAATGTTGCTTGTGTTCGACAACTTTATTTGAACACAATTTCTTCAACTAGATGCAAATTTCTACCGGAGCATGCCAAATCTTTGTCAAAAACCTGGCCTGAACAGACTGAATCGGCCTCGGTCACCTGTGCCAGCCATTTCTTCAAGCAATCGGCCTAGCAGTCAGGGATCACTTCATCAAAACAGGCCATCAGTTCCCTTGAGAGGGTTGGTGAGGCCTGCAATTGCTGGCAGCCGAATGAAACCTCCGGTGGTCGGGAATGTTGCTTCTGCAGGAGTGGCAGCTGGGAATAGGGTTGCTGCTCCAAAGCAGCCTGTTCGTGTTCAGGTTGCAGTGAATGTAAGTCGTTCTTTCCAGATAATGCATTATTCTCCGATAACAGCTCCTTTTATTTTATTGTTTTATTGCAAAAAACTCTGTAAATTTCAAAGAAAGCTCAGGAAATTGGTGGTCGTTGTGGCCAGGTGTCCAGAAAGGCTAACTATTTGCCATTGATTGCAAAATCATCGGTTATGATGACTAACCTCTCACAGGGTTGCCACCCAACCTGGAAATCCTGGAAATTGCAGGGAAATGAAATTTTCACCTGGAAAACCTGGAAATTGCAGGGAAATCGTCAGAAAACCTGGAAAATGCAGGGAAATGAAGAAATTGTCTTGGATATACAGGGAAATTAAGTAATTTTGTCCATCAGGATAAACCATGAACTGCAGTTTGAAGAATTTGTCACGTCATGTCCAATCAGTTTTCTCCAACAAAAATGTTTTTTTTTTGTGAAAATTTCGCCATTTAATTTTTATGGCTAATTTTGACCCATCATAAGTTGGTATTTTGTCATACACCATCCTGGAAATCTGCTGATTTTCAACTGGAAAACCTGGAAAATACAGGGAAATCCAAAATCAGAATTCAGTGGCAACCCTGTCTCATCAATGTGCAAAAGACAAATGTGAGAATCACTCGCCAATTCCTTTTCCACCCTGTGAACAGCACGTTTCCATTATATCAAAAAGAATAGGATCCTTGAGTCGCTAAACATATTAAACGAGCTTGGTCGCCATGATGGCCTGATCGACAACCAGGAGTAAAACAAGTCTAACTGCCTGGCATACAGGACCTATAGTTGCTTGAATACGTCCAATCCTGCAGTTCAACATGCAGAAGTGACGTCGAAAGGATACAATCAATAAACTGCAAAACTAAACACAACACGTACTCCGAACACACAAGATGCCACAAAAGACGAAAGGCAGAGAATCCAAAAGTGCATGCTCCACGAGCTTCTCTCTCGTCTTTCGATCTCACTTTTGGAGAATAAACAGCACCACCAGCACTCTGGTGGATCGATTTTTCGATACCTCTCATTTGCATTGTTCCATTGTTTGATGCACGAGCAGTTTTACTTTTTAAGTCTAATTCTGTGTTGTTTCCTTGAATTGGATTCTTAGCATTCGTGTTCATATGCTTCTGGTGTCATGCTATATTTTTTGGTCCATGGGTTATGATGCTATTGCCAAGCCAAATTTCCAGAGGAAATTTAGGCGTTGATTTATTATGAGAGATTTTGTCCGTTCATGGAACAACACAATCCTCGCTTGCAAAGAACATTAACGTCTCCGATTTGAAACAGGAATGCATCTGATTGGTTGTGTTACAATTAATGCCGACAATTATTGTTTTATGATGGACGTAATGGATAAGGTGCACTCCATTTGCCAGTTATCATCCTTCTGCCAGTTACAAAGCTAACAAATGAAATCATGTTTCTGGCTGAAAAAACTTAGTTGATCGAATTTAGAGTTTCATTAGATTAGATATCCCATAGTCTTCGCTGACAAAGTAAATGTGATGTTGTGAATGTTGCCCTCCCATTTGTTTATTGAATGGTGCTCAGTTGTCTCCATTTACTGATTGCATTGTTCGACACAATTTCCAGGTTACGAATACAGTGCCTTCAAATCCAGTTCGGCTTCCAGCAAGCAACGATTGCTTGAATTCCACATTCGCTTTGCTTGGAAGGGGAAGTGCCATTCCAGTTCCACGGTTTTCAAAAATACCACAACCCAAGCCCACGTAAGTTTTAGCTAAATCATGTTTAGGGTTTTTCCTGCAATCAGCGTGCGTGGTTGAAAATGTGGATTCTTCACTTTTTCAGGATGTGCGGTTATCGATGTTACATTTCGTTGCCTTTGGAGTTTTGTTTTTGACATCCTTCTCTTATCTCCCATGAAAATTGCATCGAAACTTTGCTGGCTCTTCGCTCTCTGTTTTTGTTCAAATTTTATTGTGGGTTCATTAGCGGGAATGCCATTCCAGTTCTTGCAGAGAAAATAAGATAAAACTGATCATTTTTATAGTTTACTAATTGTCA
>JASGXE010009477.1:0-16833 GCA_030068105.1 Sinentomon sp. SZTP_YWyxl
GGCCTCGTTTGCGTCCCATCCTGTCCTTTCCAAACCGAACTTGATCCATGAATTCAATATTCCAGCATCGGCTGCTCAGTCGTGTCAAAATGCGTCACGACACAAGAATATGGAACGAAAGCGAAAGCAGAAAAAAACAACAAAAAAAATCCCCGTTTCGTATTTCTGCAAATCCATTTGCGCTGTTGTTGGTGGACAAAACTTGAAATTTCCCCAAACTATCGATTTCCCCAGACCTTCCCAAAAGGTGCAAAATTTCCCCAAAAGAAAAAATTTTCCCCATTCCGCCACACTGCACAGCATCCACTCGCGACAGCAGGTACCTGCATGCACAGCTGGTGTCTGGTGTGCGGGTTTCATTCTTTTTTGTGTGGTGTTGTTGACTGATTGATCATTGATTCCTGCATTCATTGACTGAAACAAAACGCAACATGTTGTCCTGTTCGTTTCTTCTCAGCTTGGCTTCTCTGCTCTGTTGCCACTGTTGCCGTCCTGTGCCGGAGGCCACGCCTGTGCTCGCCTCTTGGCCTTGTCTCCTTGTCTCCTTCATTTTCTGCGTTGGGATGCAAATTGTGCATGGGGGTGCGGTGAGTAGGCGGTGAGTGAGGTTCGGAGTTTTCGTGGCCTGCAGGGTCTGTTCATTGTTGCGCTTGCTGGTTTTGTTGAGGTGGGGCAGGGGAAAGAGCAATTTTGTTTTTTTGTGCCATTTTGTCATTTTTTTTCCCCGATTTTGACCAAAAACTATACAGCAACGCACCACATTGAAATCTTCACCTCCACAAAAATTGGGTACGATCGGTTAACAACTTTTTGAGTTATCGTTGCACACAATTTGTGGTTTGCTGTCCGTTGTAGACTCGCTTCGCTCGTCAATAAAGGTGGAAACTATGCTGCAGAGGAAATAACAGTTCAACATGAATTCAGCATAGAACTAACTTTTTTTGCATTGAAATTTTCTAACATTGATTTCCTCATTCCCTGTCTTGATTTCCTCCACAGAGTTTTTGATTTACAAAGGTCGGTAAATGAATTTTGGAAGTTGGCCACAAAAATTGAGAGGGAATGATTTACATTGAGTCTACATTCAAAAATCAATGAATGCATTCTTTCACAATAATCCTTGCAAGTTTATAGCCATCTTATGTGAGCATCTTCAAAACTGTGATCATATGAAAGGGGTTTACTTCAATCATCTGAATTTGCTGATTTTGACTGGTGTTTGGCCTTGAAAATTGCATTCCTGCCAAGTGCCACGTAAAAGATCAAAAGTTGCACGGTGCATGGTCAGATGAGCAATACAAATGTGATGATTGGACACTCATTCATGATCACAGTTCTCAGAATCTGAGTGATTTCAGCACATTTTGGTGGGGCCCTCCAGGTGCGTCCTAATTTGGTCCAGTCATGTGATTTTATGATGATCAGGAAAGAGGCCAATAGGGGTGTATCGGATGGCAAAAAAACCATGTAACCGGATCTGGATATCAGCCGGATACAGTGAGCCATCAGCCATAAATCAGGTCCGATATTTCCTTGCCCTGATACAACACGGAAACATCTGGTCGGTGAGGTATTTCATGCTAAAATGGATTCCCTTTTTCATTTTTTTGCAATTTAATTACCAGTTTACACTTTGCAATTTTCGCTTGAAAAAAAAAACAATTATTCGATCTGCAAAACTCTCAGCAAAAATCCACTCAAACCAATGCAATGCCGCTGTCTGCCAATCACAAAACGGACTGCCAAAAGTGCACCTTCTGTCACTGGATTGGAGACGAGCCCATGCACCCACGGGATGATGCACAATTTGGCACAGAAAAGTCATGACATTTTTAAAAGCCTGCAGGTATCGTAAGTATCAAAGAGGCTGATTCAGGTTTCCTTTGGAAAATGAGCCAAAACGGGTTTGAATTACACGAGAACAAAAATGGGCCGATTTTTTAAACGAGGCTCAAAATTTTGGTCCGCGGATACTTTTAATTTTGATTTTTTAAACGAAGCTCAAATTTTTGTCCTTTTCTTTAAACGACGATAATCTTTATCGTCGTTTCAACGGAGCTCAAATTTTGAGACGCGGATTCTTTTGTTACCATTGCTCTAATGGAACAGGATAATCCTCCTCTGGAGCACGATTATCCTGTTTTCGCAGAAACCCACGGACCAAATTATCTTCGTTTAAAGAATGCAAAGTTATCCGCGGATTCAATCGCGGATAACTTTGTCCTCGATTTTATCCTCGATCGGCGATTCACTTGTCAGGGACTGAATTTTGGGCGGGGATCATCTTTAGCTTCGTTTAAAAAATCGGCCCAATCTCTAAAATCGGGTGCAAGTCAGCCAAGCACTGGGCCAACTTCCAAAATTCGTTTACCGAAGGAGCTGCAGAGACAAAGGATTCCCTTTTATAGCCAAGGCTGCAATCTGACACTTTTTTCTTACTGCCTTTATCACCTATAGCAAAAAAAAAAAAAAGAAAAAGAAAAAGTTTCAGAGTCACCACTAGTACCATCGAAATAAGTTGGAAACAAGTTAAATTTCAAAACTTTTTTCTTTCGCTGTGTTTTGCTGTCTTGATAGCCTACAACAATAATTATTTGCGAGGTTTGACCTTTGTTGGCGCCTACCTGATTTAGGCTGTGAGCAAAAAATAAACAATCCAGCTGCATAGGCAAATTCTTCAGACTTTTTTGAACAAGAATGCTGAATTTAAAACACTCTAGGACTTTTGGCTGAGAAATGAAATATATTTTCTCAGCCAAAAATGTCCTAGAATGCTGAGATGCACCACACTTGTAGATGTTCACAAAAGTCTAGAATTTGAACTTGGAGCCAGATTTTTAATTTTTTGCTCATAATCCAAGCCCAAATTAGGTATTACAAGAAAAGTTCAAACCACACAAAATTCTTACGCTTTCCTACGCAAGTGTCGAAGAACTTCCATTGCATCAACATAATAAAAAAAATGGAAACTGTGGCTCAAGATGTGATTTTGAGAGACATTTGTGAGCAACACTTGGAGAGATCATTTTGAACAAAATTTGCAAAGCAACAAAGGTTCTCCCCCATAACAGATCCCGCTAGCCACCTCCGTAAAGGTTTTTTTTTTTCTCAAATAATTACAAACTATAAATGCCAGATTCCACACACAGGAACAGTTCAGCCAATATGTCCTATATTTCGATTTGCTATTGTTCTGTTTTAGGATGTGAAAATAAATGGGATGGTCAGTTTAGTTTTGTCCAAGCGGCAGATCCGCAATTTGGAATGATAGAAGCTTATTTGGAGCATAATCCCAATCCAAGCAGCCAGAAGGAGATTGAGCTGCTAAGCAATGCAGTTGATAAGGTCAATTCTATGAAGACTAAGCCACATTTCTTTGTGATATGTGGTGATTTGACGGATGCTCTGCCAGGTTAACAAAGCTCATTCTCGAGACTACCGCATCTTGTGAGCAATAATTATCCATAATGCCACAGCCAGGGCTTCATTCGGGTATTCCATGCATTGGTTGTTGGCATACATTTATGGGTACATACCTACATCATTGTTTCAGTGTACCTATATGCCATAATGATTTTGATAATATTTACGGTCGTGTATGCACCAAAGCCACCAACCCTAGGCCTATGCTTGAAAAAAGTCAATTCCACATTCAGATGCACCTTTCTCAACGATGGAAAAATTGTACTGCTGTTGTGCATAGAAATCAAATTTTCCAGCAGAAATCAAAACAGTAAATTTTCATGTGCAGAAATCTGCTGGAAAATTTGATTTCTATGGACAACAGTATTCCAATTCCATCGTTCAGAAAGTGCATCTGAATGTGGAATTGACTTTTTTCAAGCTTAGGGTTAGGGTTAGTGGCTTTTGGTGCATACGACCGCAAGTCTTGATGCCGAGGCATCCTCATCTGCAAATGCCAAAACAAAAAGAGAGAACCCAAAATGTAAAGCTGTAATGACCAAAATTTCTGCTGTTGTCTTGTGCCCTCCTCCCACCCGCTTATGCTGCATCCTAGAAAATTCAAGCCTTTGCCTTAAAAACTGGAGAATTGATGGTCCATAAGCAATGGCAAAACTTCTCAAACAGAATGTTGCACCCTTGTTTTGCCATTTCAGCATTTTGCCATTTCAGCCCAGCTATTGTATCATTTGTGTTAAGTAGGTGCTTTTCTTATAATCTCAACAGAAAAGGACTTGGATCTCAAAGAACGACAAGAGTTGGAGTTCATGGAAGTCATGCTGAGGTTGGACCCATCCATTCCACTTGTTCTGACACCTGGAAATCATGACACTGGCAATAATCCATCACCAGATTTTGTGAAACGGTATGTAAGTTTGTGCTGCATGTCACATTATGGTTAGCATCTGTTCCGACCCCAAAAATAATATGATTTGACAGGTGTCACCCAAACAGCTCAATCAAAAATGCATGAAATGTTGGAAGTACTTCCTGCTGACTTCAAGGCAACTCCTGATCCTTGCCTTCAAAATCTTTACATATGTGGTCATTTTTCAAAAAGGGGACCATATTGTCGGTCAATATGGGGTTTTAGACCAACAGCCTGCTTTTTTCTGTGGTTCCACATGTACGAGAGTGGGTGCGACAGTTTCAGGAGAGAGAGGAAAGATCAAAGCAGCGAGGGACCAGGGGTTAAAGTTGCCTGGTGCGCAATGGAGTGCCCCTCCTGCCCACCCAGTGATCGGTTACTGCTTCGCCTCACTCGAGCACAGCCGGTGCGCTAACTCCTGCAGAGTGCCCCGGAGATGTGCACTGAGATTGTTTGAGGAGGATGGTTTTGGATTACAATAATGCAGAATTCAATCAAAATTGAAACTTTATGTGCAACAAACAATGAAGATCCGGAGTATGAACACATTGCGAACACAAAATTGGATAATCAATCACATATGAAACAAGCTCACAATTCTGTGTTATGATTTATGAATGGCACTCAAATTTGCAACATACGAAGATGGTTAAGACTGCAGCGTCAAATCATGGACTTAGATGGCTTTTGCCATCCAAAAATCTCCCTTTCCAAGTCCTTCGAATTTCCATGTTTCACGAATGAAGACAGACTTTAGAGATCGATTTTGTGCGTCACCTTACCTGCATCAGCAGTCAAACTGGTCTCAACGAGTTCAGTTTGACTGATGATGTGGTGACAAGGGGACCCACGATATCGATCTCTAAAGTTTGTCAAAAATTAATTTTTTTTTTGTTTACCCGTGGAGGTCAGTTTGACTGTTGACGTGAGCATGTTGACACACGAAATTGATCTCTGGAAGTTAATCTTCACTTTTCTGTTTACTGCAACTGAAGCGGACAGGCACAATCCTATCAACCAGTATCATGCCTTCTATCAGTTTTTTTAACAAGAAAATTTTTGATGTGGGTGATTGACTGATCACCTCGCACTCAGAGATCATGCAAATTTTGCACCTTTTTTTGCTCTCTTTCAGTCAAACCCAAACATCGGGATTCATAGCGCGAATAGGTACTGCAGGTATACCGGTGGCAGAATTAATGTATTCATACATGTAAAAAATTGCGACTTCCAGATTTTTGCAAAAACTCCATGCTGCAGAAATTAAAGATCCTCTTTTATAACAGAGTTCAAAATCTGACAGCTCCAGAAAGCTGTTGTAATCTGGCGCTTTTATTTCTACTACCTGCATCAGAGTAAAAAGAAACAAAATGGAAATTGTAATTGTAATTTAAAATAATTTGCCCGGACACAGTCCTGCGCAAATCAGCAATAATTAAGCAGGTGAACACCCTTGTCATATCGAAAACAAGACAGTAGAAAATTAAATCCACAAAGACAACTCAAGGGACACAAAAAATTTGTATGGTATCATGACTTATGTCTATGTAAGCCGAGGGGAAGACTGCCCTGCAACCCCATGCAAAATATTCTTCCGAAAGGTGCTCACACTTAAATCCTCACCTTTCCCAAAAATCTCTGCATTTAAAGAGTTCCACTCGTTTACAGTTCTGACACTGAAAGAATACTTACCAGCATCCCTACAAGCACGTCTGGTTCCCAACTTGAAATATTGTGATCATGCCTGCCACTGTAAGAAGGGGGAAGCAAACTCTCCTTGATTTTTGACCAACCAGCAACATTGTTTAACCCTTGGAAAAGACCTACCAGCCTAGAAACCCTTCTACGTTTTGCCAAGGAATTCCATCCTAGAATGGTACGTTTGATCAAATTTTCCAGAAAATACAGCTTCCTTTCTGTCTGTCCCCCTCACACTTCATCAGTTGCCGCATGAGAGTAGGAAAGAACAAAAGGCAACGGTTACTAAATGGCAAAAAAACACATGTTATGAGTTCAATAATTCTGCTGCAACTACACACAGCACACGCTGTAAGTAGTACGTATGCCAGCTGCACTGCACCAAACTTTCTCAGGGCAAGGATTTCCCATGGAAGATGCCGATTCCTGAGCCGGTCTCCAGCAATGCTTTCCGCAGTTTTTGTTCTTGCCATATGATTTTTTTATTTCTTCATTTCCATTCACAAAATTCAGAAGGCCAACAAATCAAACTACAGCGGACAACAGGTCAACCAACTAACCAACAACACGTGTGCACTGAACTCTGGAGACGGTGACACGATTTAAACACTTCACATGGAGCTTGTATGTCTCCATCTCAAGCTCAACACCCACCGAAACAGCATCAGGGGACCAGTTATGGTTGATGATGGATTGAAGACTGTCAGCATTCACGCATTCAACAAATCACAACATCCACACATGGGGATGATTGCTGTGGCTGGGAGGGACTAGATCTGCAATCAATTTTTAGCATGCCAATGGGAGGGTCTATTGAGGCACAGAGAGGTATGGATGAGTGTGTGAGCAGTTTTCGATACATGCATCAGTGGCTTCTGCCCAGTTTTGATGCAGCTTTGCTGGTCGACTGCATAATTTTATGAGGGTTGATACCCCTATACCCCCAAAGAACCGCCTCTTACACGAGTTGTTTGGAAGTCAGATTTGACGGCAAAATCTAGATCTGAGCTATGTACCTAAACAAAAAACTAACAAATCTTCTTAAAACTTATTGCTGATAGAATAATTATGGACAGAACACAAAAGAGACGAAAAAGAAGTTATTATAAACTTGCCGTCAGACTATACCTTTTCAAAAGAGCACCAACTCCAGCTGCAAGGCATGTTTCATTTTTCTTCTTCAGCTACCGTGACAGATTCGGCGATGACTACTTCTCATTCCATTGTGGAAATGTCACATTCATTGTGTTGAATTCTCAGTATTTCAAGGATCCTGCCACAAATCCCGAAGAAGCAGAAAAACAGACTCGGTGGCTGGACCATGAACTTGAGAAACTTAAATCTCGTGAAGGTGCAAGGGCTGTGATATTCCAACATATTTCGTGGTTTCTTTCAACTCCAGATGAACCTGATGGCTACTTTAATATTGATATCGGACTACGGCAGGAAATGTTGAAAAAATTTGATGAAGCAAGTAAGGATTCTGTCAAAGTTTGAAACTGATCTGTGCTCTAAATTATTGTTCTTCTGTGCAGATGAATGTACTTGGATTGACAGTGTCACGTTATGTTTTTTTTTTCTGTGCCAGCAAGCATTCTCGTTTTCTCTTTTGAAACTCCTCCCTTGTGGCTTCCTGCAAGAGAGATGCTGGGCCCACTCTGAAAAACTTGGCAGGATATCCGTCAACAAGTTGCGGATTAGATGATTCTGCAAATCATGCAAACGGTATTGGTCAGTGATGCAGAGCTTTGTGATGGGTCACATATCTTGCTTGCCCATTCTACACTATATCTCAGTTTTGTGTAGTTGGCCATGTTAATCCAAATGGCAATTGATGTAAGGAAAGCAAGTGGGAACTTCAGAAAAAAGACTTGAACCAGCCTCCTCTTGCCTTGTTGTAATGTTTTTTTGGCATGCACAGTTTGCAGATATGTGGTCCCAAGTTGTTGAATTTTTGACTTTGTCAGCGCTTTGCTGTTCTTGGGAAATATAAAAAAAAGGAAAAATGCCATTTTCTATGGAGTAAGGTTCCACTTATATAATAAAAGAAGCAGAAGTGCAGAAATGGTGACTTCACACTTCGAATTTTGCTCTAAAACTTGGGTCGACGGCATGGGCCCTTCTCAAAAATAGTGCAACATTTGGCATCTAGTGAGCTTGTTTGGGCAAGTTTTGACTATCCCCTGGCACCAACTGCATCTGAGAAAGGCCACCTTGGAGTTTGCCTCACGGTTTTGCTTTATGTTTTCTTTCTTTCTCAGACGTTCAAGCAATATTTGCTGGCCATCTGCACAAAAACAGCATTGGCAGATATGGGAAAACAGAGATGATCACGTCGTCGGCGATCGGAGCTCAGCTGGGCGAGGACAAGCATGGAATGCAGCTGGTTCACGTGAACGCGGATCGAATTGTTCACAATTATTATGCGTTGGATGATTTTCCAACATCATGAGAATCCGGAATCTCCCGGAGAAGAGCAGTCACAAAATGATAACATTCATGACAACATGTTGTCAATCATGTAGTGATCATTCTTGCAGGTGCCAATTTTACAAACTGAGTTTAATTAGATATGCAGCTTGTTGATATTCAATGCCGGTTTTGCATGAGCCATTGGTGATCTCAGAAAATGGGAAGAGTTTTACCAGGTGATCCATATTGCACTTGGGATTTTCTTAATGATGAAGCGTGGGCAAATACTAGTTTTGTTGCACTTTTTCACCTGGTACCTACTCGATGATTGTGTTGTGCCTTGAATAATTTGTTGTGATACTTACCCACCCCATTTTGAATTTTATTTGAGTTATTGGCAAGTTTTCTCAGGAATGCAGTTTTTTCTTTTTGTTTACTGACAAATGACAGTAAAAAAAATAATATTTTCGTCGGTGAAGTGTGAAATTGATCTTGCCTTACATTTCTGTGAGCAGCTATAATTTCAAATGTCGAATTATTTTCTAAATTAATCATTTGCTTCGAATGACGAAACTTTTGCAAATTTGTCCATTTTTGCACCACTTTGTGCTGCAAGAGATGATTTGGAATTTTCAAGCCAGTCACTTCAAGAAATTTAAATTGGTTAAAATTTTCTGGCACAAACTGAGGCCACCTTTCGGCAACATAACGTGCCCACAACGAACTTTTAATTTTTTTTAGCATTTCCAGAACTTCTCTCTGTGCATGTTGCTGAGGCTTTTCCCTTAACAGGATGCACTGAAATTTCAAGATTTTTGAACATCTAGCAATGGCTTAAATTCTAAATGAAAGCTATAGAAGAAATGGTGGAAATAAGGAGGGAGGGTTGTTCGAGGACAGGTCTTCCAAACCGGACCAACCGATATGCTGAACCCCAGAAAAATCGAAATGGTGATATTGTATACCGGCGGATCTGTGCAGCATAAAGTCTGCCTCACCATCGCTGGATTGATGCAACACTGCATAAACAACACCGTGAACCAATTCGAGCACCAAAGATAAGGCACTGAAAAAATCACATTTTTGAAAAATTGACCAGGTTGCCTCGGGACACCTTGTATTACAATGGCAAAGGGAGGTGAAGGGGATTCACTTTTGCTGCCTGTGTTCATCAGCTGAGCCTGTGATCTTGGCTGACCTCGAGAGTGTGTTGTGTATGATAGTCAAGAGGCTTAAAAATGTCTCTCGAAGTGTGACAGATAAGGTGATGAGCGAAGCATGTTGTGTGTGTTGGATGATTTATGGGTTGATGATGAATCTCTGAAGAATGCAGGGAAGTGTGCATCATATGGCAAATAATTGAAAGCAAATGAAATAATTGGGTTTAAAATGACAAAGAAGGGAATGAAGGTAGGAAGAAAGAAGATAGATTTCGGGGTGGGAGAGAGGGAGTGGAGAAAAAGTGTGAGGAGAGACGAGTGAGAGAAAGAGGGAGTGAAGAAGAAGGGAGAAGATTGTAGAGGGGGAGGATAGAGGTGGAGGGAGGAGGAAAGGACGGATTGGGGAAGAGAGAGGGAGGCGAGAGAGAACCTAAGGTGGACATGCTGTCTGATGCTGCATGAATGCTCCTTGAGTCTGGTCACCAATGGTCGTTTAATTTGATCAATGTATACCTGGCTGCTCTTGCATCATATTTCTTACATGTCTGAACTTTTTAGGGGATCCAGGGGCTGCATTGTTATTTGTGAAAAAAAATCATCTGCAAAAATCATCCCTAGGTGATTTTTGTGGAGTAACGATTGTGCCATGGATGTTGACCTTTTTAGGTGTCTGGCGACCTTGCGGTGATACCTGGAAAGAAGGTAGGTATGCCGTCTTCTGGTTTCAAGGCATGTGCCTTGGAGAGTGTCCTTTCGAAGAGACTGATGATAAAATATTTTATGTATGAAGTGAAGTTTGTGTCATAGTCGTTGAGTTTAGCAGCAACTTTCAGGTGGTTGATTTCAGCAGGGAGGTTCTTCTTTGAACAGAAAAGAGATTGTGCCGATGGCTCTTCTCTGTACCATTGGCTCTTCTCAATAAGATAAAAAAAAATTCCTGTTTTCTGAAGGCGGTGACGAGAAGAGTTCACATGGATGTACTTGGCAGTGCAGGTGGGCTTGGAATAAACTTGGGAAAATTCTCAAATGAAATTCAAACTGGTTCAGAAGTTATTTAGCGATTTTCAGGTTGCATCTTTTGCAGCAAAATTCACTTTTCCGCAATGGGAAATTGATACAAACTTCCAAGGGACTTCCTTCCACATCAGATTTTTGTGGTTCATGTTGCATAACTTTCGATGGTTTGATTGGCCAAAAATAACGGATTGTTAAAGTTGACATAGATGTAAAAAGTGTGCAGTGAAGTTCGAGCCAAAAAGATTCAGAAATTTTCAACTTTCATGTTCGGCAAACCTGTGATTGGAGAAGGTTAAAAATTTGCATCCTTAGGTAAAAAGTGACTTGAGTTGGGTAGAATGGTCAAAATCGGGTTTATCTTATGATATTTCTGTGGCATTAGGCACTTTCTATTTTGCACATAAACCCCCACAGAATCTGAGTGGCTTGGCCAAATGAGACGGAAAGGTTTTGCACCTTTGCATTCAATGTTCTGAATTAGACCTCTAAACCTCCACCAAATTTCCTCAAAATCGACAGAGAAAAACATTCTTGCGAAGGAGTCCTTAAACGTTGCAAGACTTGGCAATGGCAGTGGATGTCCATCGAGTAATTTTATCAGCAGAATACTCAAGTTTTTCGAACTGTTGCCAAACACCAGATGGAAACGCCCCTTTTTCTTGACATTCAGCATAATCTTATTATTTCTACCCAATGCTGAGATAACTCCATCCATTCTTCCCATTGCAATGTTTCTGGCTTGGATGGAACACATTCGCTTGGATCGGCAAAAAGCTCAGCTTGCCATCTGCTCGTAATTTGTGGCAAATTCTGAGCAGTGAAACAACTTATTTTGACTGGATTAAAACTGAATTTTTCAATGAGTTTATGACTCATTGGTGACCATGGAGACCCTCGAATGGTTGTCGTGCAGAGGATTGAAATTGAAACCCGTGCACTGCTTCGTTGTGGTTACAGATTGTGATACCAAGGGACTTTCTCACATGTGTACCACTGTGCCTCACTTCTGAATTCTGGTATTCATTGTTATTCATTCGTTTCTTTAGATTTTGTAGCATGATTTGGGTGTCAGGGATATGTGGATAGGCTCTTTCATTCTCTTAACTGATATTTTTTTTAAGGATATGTGGATAGGCTCTTTCATTCTCTTAACTGATATTTTTTCTTTATGTCAAAGTTATAAAACATGTGAGGCTTTCTTGCCAAAAGTTTGCACCGCTTTTAAAGATTTTTCGATGAGAATAAGTTTGCCATGTGTGTCAGTAGAAAGAAACTGACGATGCTTTTCGGATGAGGCTCGCTGCGCTACAGCTGGCAGGTTCAACCTGAAAAACATTGCCGACTGTTTTCTTCCTGCTGATGCGCACGTTTCTTTTTTTTTTCAAAAAGATTGGTCGAGTGTTGTAACTTAGCTCAGAGTAGACCAGTTGATACGGTTTTCCAAATGTCTTGCAAATTTGTTTTTAGACTTCTGTTGAAACAGTGAAGATAGATATAAGATATTCTGGCCTCTATTTTTCCATTGTCCAGATATTATTTTGAATTAAAACTTTTAAATGATTTTTGAAAGTAATACTTCCTAATCTTTTGCATTAACCCATTGAAACTTTCCAATCTTTCACATTAACATACTGAACCCGAAGCACAAGACCTGGTCCATGCACGGCTATCGCGCATCGTGGCCGCAACACGTTTTCAAAATTCCATCACTACAGCCAGACAACGGACCTGGTCCACTTCCGTTTTTGCTTCCATTTGCTGCAATTTCAGGACTAATGCAGTCGGAGCCAGAGATTTTGAAACGAGATGAACCATTTGCCATTTTGGGTGGTGTCCAAATTGAATTTGGAGTTGGTTCCTTCACCAAGAGATGGCCAGCCAGCCATTTCTGAAAAAATACGGAGCGCTGGGACTCGAACCTGCGACACGCCCAATGCAAAATCAGTCACGAAGTCTGTGGCCAGTGGTTCTATCACTGAGCTACGATGGCTTTTCAGTTTTCTCTGCCTGAAAATCGCAATTTGAATTAACCGACAAATTTTGAGCGCAATAGCAAAGCAATCGGTTTCACGTCCTTCAACTTGTTTCTCCTGCTCCAGCAACACAAAAAATGGCAATTTTTCCATGAATTGTTTTTGCTGTTTGCCGACGTTCTCCTTCTACTTTGCAACTTGGCAAGATGAAAATGTTGAGCCTGTTGCAAAAAAGTTGAGGAATCAAATCAAAAGTGGTTCATCCCGTTATGAAAATATTTGGTCGCAAATCTCTGGTGCCAAATTTGATTTTATTTATTCCGGCAGACGACATTTCAGTGATAATTTTTGGTTCGCAATCTGAGAATATATTATGAGTGTTATTTTTTTGAAAATTGGCTTCGCCAGACTGTGCCTCCAACCGGTTTAAGTGCTGCAGCGGTCAAATGTTAAGTTACAATTTTAGTATAATCAGGCCACAGCTCCTAAACTAAACACCAGGGTGTGAAATTTTGAATTGCACAGAACTTAAGTGACCCCAAATTGTGTGCAAAGATTGAATCAGATCTTAAAAAAAAATTGCACGAAGGTTCCTTTCCTAAAATGTGCCAAGTTTCACAAAAATCAATTGATGAAACAAAAAGTTGGCTGGGAAGTTACTCCCCCTCTCGAGAAAAGTGAGAACTTTGAAAATCCAATTTGAGGTCTCGTGGAATAAAATTAAAACATTCCTTTCTCGGCCAAAATATTTCTCCAGTCTCTTTACAATAAAGGGAATACATACTCGTGCATGGAAAATTAGCAGAAAACAAGACATTGGGAATAGTGACCTTAATGTTCATTCTGATGAATGAATTTGCAGTTTTCCATGGAATAATGAAGAAAGGTGAGTTGCATTTTCAAGAACTTTTTTTTTTTCAGAAATAATTGACATTTTGCAGACCTTGGAATCAACAATTAACCTCAACATGACGTAAGAGTAATAAACGTAAGAGTAATAAAAAATATCAACCACTATATAGCTACATACAGCAGTGGATATACGAGTACACAGTCCTTATCAAAAGTCTCCAAACATAGCGAGTTGATTATTAATTTATGCGCCATTTAGAATCAATGACAGCATGCACCGCAAAACATGACACTCGTGTGAAGTTACACCAAGCCCTGTTGAAATTAGATGCCTGGAAAAACAAGTACTTTAAAAATATCGCCTATGTTCGAGGACTTTTGATAAGCTCCGTATACGTCGGATATACGAGGATATACAGTTTAAATAAAAATTAACACTTCAGATGTCTACCAGGTTTGATCGTAAGGTTTCAACCGGATTTTTTGCTTCGCAATCATTCGCAGGCAGCGCATCCGAGACAGCAACGTGAAGCGAAATGTGTGTTTGAATTGCGGCAAGCTCAGCGGAGATAGCAACCTGTTGACCGCTTATCGTGCTGGCGTTTGACCCGAAGGCAAATGCATGCCGCCTCGTTCAGAATTCCTGAATAATCGCGCCCGCCGCCAATGCGTTCGTTGCAACGTTCGCCAGGTCGCATACACGGTGTGCCGGTAACTTGCTTGCGTATGGTTGAACGTGTTCTTGGCAAATTGTTTTGGTCCAGGACAAATTCACACTAGTTTCAGGAAAGCCACACCTGGTATCCAGAACATTTTACGTCTGGGCTGAAATTTTAAACGACTCAGTCATCGGCCCGTTTTTTATTGAAGGCGAACCGCAATGGAAAAAGGCACGTACAGTTACTCCAGGAGGAAGTGTTCCCAAGAGTGCACCACAGATAATAGCCAATTATTGTTTCCTTCAACATGATGGCGCAGCTGCCCATTTCAGTGTCTTTGCCCGCACCTACCTCAATGAGCAACTTCCAGGAAGGTAGATTAGCCGTGGAGGACCGACGTCGTGGCCTCCGAACGTCTGATGGGGCCTCCGATGGGGACACCTGAAATCAAACGTGCCCCCGGCTCGTGCAAAGAACTTAGAAGAATGGGCTGCCATTTTCAGGATCTCTAATGCCATATGATCAGCAATGTATTGCAAGAACGGGACCATCGTGTCCACGATTGTGTCGCTGCAGATGGAGCACATTTTGAGCGTCTGAAACACTGAATCTGGCAGGACGATTATGTGGTGCACCCAGTACCTTATTGCAGTGACTGTCTGATTGCCGAACTCATATCAGATTTTCGACCGAGTAATATTCCGCACAGGCAGTTACTGAAGCTAAAAACAATTTCATAAATGACCGGTAAATTCCTATTCGTTCTGTATACGATATACTCGTATAAAAATACATTTTGTGACCAATGGAAATACGAGAACTCCCAATTGTACCCAGTGGTTCACTTCCCATTTTTGTGTGGTAAAGTTGTTTAACAGGGTGCCCACGATCTGCACTCTGGAAGTGTGGGATTTTTTCTTCTGTTGGAAATTCAGAATCAACTCGGAATTTGGAGAACCTGAACTTGTACTCTGGCTTTATTTCATTAAAAAATGATGGTCATCTTGTCTGGCTTTATTTTCATTAAAATGATGGTCATCTTGCTTCAAGTCACCGCTTGTGGGAGAGAAATACTTGGAAAACCTGCACTTTTCCAAAGAAAGCTCTGGCTTTACTTCATTTGGCCAAATTCTGGGTTGATTCTGAATTCCCAACATAGAAAAATTCCCAGACTTCGGAGTTAGCAGATTGTGGACACCCTGTTTAACAACTTTACCACACAAAAATGGGCAAATGAAACCCAATGGGAGTTATGCGGCCGATTTCCAAAACGAAGATTAATCCGCGGTTCGCCACGATCCGTGGATCGATGGGTGGTGAGCTGGTTGACCATAAGCATTTGGATTCACATCGATATAGCAAACGACAAGGTCAACCATATCACCACTCGTCGATCCGCGGATAGAAGCGATCCGCTGATTAATCTTCGTTTTGGAAACCGGCCGATGGTGTTTTCATCCGATTACAAAATCGCAATGTTTTTAACAAAATCTCCAAACAAAAAACAAACTTTTGGTCAAAAACATCCTCATCGATTGCTCCTGTTGTGGGAGAGAAAAGAGTTCAAATGGTTCTCGGCTCAGTTGCATGTTCAATGCACCGCAAGAAATCCTTTCTGCATCTATTACATCTTCCTTTGGTTTGCTGGTCACCCTGTGGTGTGCACTGTCAGATTGAACTGACATTCCTATTTTATTGGATATCCCTGTTGAAGTGCTGGCAGTTTCACTGTTGCATTTTGCCAAATTTCTTGTGTCAAAAGTTGATCTGTTCTGCAGATGGTTTTTCCAGTCGGTTTAATTAATTTATTTGGGAATTAAAGGGGGGAAACCTTAGGATAGCCAAAAATGGTTAAAAATGACATTTTTGGATTTTTAGGTAGGCTTATGCATGAAAATCTGCTGATTCCAATGGTGCAAACGGTTTTTTGAAATTTCATGTAGTTTAGAAGTTACGGACCTAAATACGAAGGCATCTCAATGCATTTTTACCCTATTCCGTTAAATCAATCTTCAAATTTACCCAGAACTAAGATTTTTCATGTTCGGCAAACTTTTTAATGCTATAACACATGGGAACAACACAGAAGGTCAAAAATTTGCATACTTGTGTAAAAAAGTATCCCAAATTGGCAAGAATTGTCAAAATTGGACTATTTTACAGAATTTCTAAGATGTAAAGCCTTTTTAAAATTATGGCACTAAAATTTTACCGCTTTTTGACGCGATGAGCATAAATTTGATTCTGGTGCAAAAGCGAAGCTAGGTGTTAGGTTGTTGACCTTTCTAGCCAAATTCTGGCTCAATTTTGTGACTTTGGTGCAAACTGGAGGTCACTAGCTCCAACAGTTTAGGCGCTGCAGCGACCAAAAGTTTCGCCTACTTTTTGCATATAAAATGACCACAGCGGCTAAACAAATGACACTAGGGGTGTGAAATTTTGCACAGTTCTTAGTTGAAATGACCCCAAACGATGTACAAAATTTGAAGAAAATCGGTTGACAAACAAAAAATTTTTCCACGAAGGTTCCCCCCAAGTACTCAAGTACAAGGAACAAGAAGGAACAAGTACTCAAGCCCGTGAGAGAGATTGCATTTTTATTAGGGAGGTCTACAGACTTGCACAGATGGCTGGCAGGTTAAGGGGTCACTGATTGTGAAAATGGTTTGCACATTTTTAATGGGAGCAGGCAAGAAAATCCACCAGCAATGGCCTGAAAAATGAAAAAGAAT
>JASGXE010009478.1:0-15213 GCA_030068105.1 Sinentomon sp. SZTP_YWyxl
TGTTTTTCGATAAAGATAAAAAAGCTGTTAATTTTTTTAATTAGGTACCTAGTTAACTTAATCTAGCATAAGTACACTGCATAACGCTGCATTGATGACGAATAGACGTACCTCGGTGCTTGATCGATTTTACATCATTTGGAATCTTTTTGTTCACGTTCTAGAACAAATTATTCCCAAATTTAACTTAAGATGGTCAAACCTGAATGACAGTGCTGTCAATTTCAACAATTTCCAAGTTCACCGTGCACATTTAGGTTGCATCTGTTGCATTTGGTGTTTTTAAGGGGGGGGTACCTTTGGCAAAGTTGTTTTTTGCAAAAAAAAGTCGATTTTGTTTTTTGTACCTATCTTAAAGGCTGAAATCTCTTCTTTCAGAATTTTCAAACCATTTTACTCTATCTCAATTAGTTTTGTAACAGCATCGCATTTTCCGAAGTCATATTTACCGGAAATATGTGTATGACTAGCGCTCAATAGTTTTTTGCAATATTTTTACCCAATTGGGCAATTGCTTGCCAAATTAGGCAAAAAATGAGTTTTTGGCATGTCAATTTTCAACTTCTTCCTATTTGCTACAATGAAGGTATGACCACCGAAAAACCATTACGAAATGCAAATCAGTCTTCATTTTACCTGAAACTTCAATCGCGCTTTCTAGCATTTGTATTTTTTTGCAATCGAAAAACTTTTTGAAGTGAGATCTCAGGAACTGTGCATGCTAAAAGATGAAAATTGGTGTACTTACGTAGGTCACTCCAGCTTTCATGCAAACAGATCCAGGAATTAGAGAAATATGGGTGGTTCATATCTTTTTTGATCTTATTCCTTCAAAGTACTCTCCTTTGACTTCGACACATCGTTTCAACCAAAAAATCCAACTTTTGAATGGCTGGTGGTACTCAGCAGGGGGTATCCTTTTCAGCTCTGAATTACCAGCTTTTACCTGGTCTTGAATGTGTCTAAATGGCTTCCCAGCAATTTCAGATTTCAATTTTGGGAATAACCAGTGGTCGCATGGAGCCAAGTCTGGACTGTACGGCAGATTGCCTAGGTCAATGATTTTGTTCTACGCCAGGAATTCTCTAACTTGAGCGGTTTTGTGAGGGGTGACATTTGTCATGCAGGAGAAATGTGCCCTTGATGCCAAATCCATTCTTGTGGACTTGTGGGAAATTCATTGGGGACAGATATTTTAGGTTGACATGATCATGGATTATCCTGAAAACTGTCCCAATTATGTGATCAGATACTGAGATGATGTTCTGGATGGTAATATGTGGATCACCAGCAATCAGGACTCACACAACAGCAATTGTTTGTTCGTTCACGACTTCTGTACTGGGCCCTGGACAAGGGTCATCTTTCAGGTTACAGCAACCATCCTTGAATTGGCGGATACATCTGGCTTTACTGCCATATGAACAACAACGATCACCATAAACTTATATCAAATCGGTATTGATCTTCCTTGCATCCTTTTGAAGTTTGAAACGTTTAAAGCCGTTAAAACGAACGTGTTCATATGTAAAGTCCATGATTTTTAAGCACAAGCCAATTAGGAGTCACTCAAAGGACATCGCCGAGTAAAGGGAATCAGAAAAAAATGTCACATCGAGAATGCTGAGATCTCAAGCTTTTTAAAGTGATACCTAATTTCGACTGCAAATATACAAAAGAGGCACAACTAAAAGGGTGTTTGCACGAAAGCTGGAGTGGCCTACGTATGTAAAAAAGTCTGAAAATCCGGCCGGAATTTTGATTTTCTTCTCAGAAGAATTTTATGACCATGTTTATGCAAGAAATGACTCGCAAAACGACAAAATTTACCGCGCATTGACTTAAATTGCAGATTATGACTAAACCAGGGCCTAAATTCAAATTCCGGCTTCATCAGCCGGATTTTGACACTTTTTACATATGTACACCAATTTTCACCTTTCCAGCATGCACAGTTTCTGAGATCTCACTTCAAAACGTTTTGCCTATTTCTGCTACTAATTTACCTGCTGCCAGAAAACTATGAGAGATACAAGGCTGAAATTTTGCACTGAACATACTCTTATTATGTTTAACAACCCCCAAAATTTCAACAAATTCGGATTCGGATAAGAAACAAAAAAGTTCGTCCGCGAAGGTAGCCCCCCCCCCTTAACATTCACACAAAGGTAATTTTACCGTCAAAAAAACTTCATGAGAAAAATTTGGAAGAACCAAAAAATGTTTAGAAGATTTGTGGGATGGCTGGCAAGAATGGTTTGAATGCCAGTTGAATGATTCTTTGAGCGTTTCTTTCACCCACAGCTGCCGACCTGTACAGTTGACATCATTACCAAGATCTTCATAGTTTGACTTTGCAGGTGCCTAAAATTTCTAGTACCAAAAATGGAAAGCACTTGCACCCGATCCCAAACCAACTTTGTTTCAACTAATCTCAAATTGATAATGATCAGAAAAAGTGATCCAATCCAATAACAGTGCAGCAGGGAGACAAGGATATTAAATTTTCAATCCAGCAGCCATCAAAAAATAACACTTAAAATGCTAACCTTCGCTGCAAAGCCATCACAATATGCAGAGCATTCGTTTGCCGTCAGGAAACTAATAACATCATTTGCATCCCAATCGCTCATCCTAATTTCACCTTGTCCCTTGGACCAAGTTGAAAGGCGAGGAATAAACTTCTCCTGAGAAATTCTGGCTGCTGAACAGTGGTTTTCAACCTAAAATTAAGATGGACACAAAACCGAAATAAGCAGCTGTATCAAGCACCTACAGCTTTCCTGCAACCACAGGATTCCACATTCTTTACTTGTGCTGACAATTTCTTGACAATTCTCATTATTAAGATTAATTTATTTTTTGAAATTTCCTGTCCTTTCTAGGACAAGAAGATACGAGTTTTCCAGGTTGCTGGACACCATGTGAAAATGTTCATTTAACACGGCAAAGAGCCATTTTCCAAAATTCCCTGGGTTTTCCAGGTCTTCTAGGGCCACCAAAAATCCGAGTATTTCGAGTTAAACCCAAACAGACTTTAATTGTCGTTTTTCTTCGCCTCATCAACTTCCCTAGATGAAAACGAATTGTCAAAATTCGCAGCCAGATTTGCAAAAAGTGTCATTCTTTGAATTGTTGCCCAACAAAATGGCTGGTTTGCGTCAAGAATAATTTCAACTCTCAAAAATCATATCAACCAAATCATCGGCCACACTTACAACCAAGGTGGGCATGTTATTTTCATCCGAATAAGGCCTGCATAGTTCCGTAGGTGGAGATTTCACACACTTTGGTGGAATGCCAACAGCACTTGATGGATTACAGGACAACGGACCAACTGAAAAGAAAGAGAAGAGAGATGAATGAATACAAGAGCAAAGCCAACATCTAATGAGAGCTTTTCTAAAGACCAAAGAAAAAAGAACAGGTGCGAGCAGATGGGAAAGAAAAAAGAACAGGTGCGAGCAGATGGGCACAGACAGAATCTGTCTGTTTGTGCCCATCTGCTCGCACCTGTTCTTTCTTTTTCAAATAATTTCATTCAATTCAATAATTTCATTCAAATAATTCTCTACAGGAATCATGAATGATAAAGACTCCACGAGTTGCCAGATATAAATGGTTGCAATGCAGTGCCTGCTTGTTTTTCATGGCATATTGAAGAGCTAGAGTAGATATATCTTCGCATGCATATCTTGTCTTTATCATTCATGATTCCTTTAGAGAATTATTTGAATGGATAATCAGATTTTATGGATGATAACATCCAAAGTTATGTTTGAGGGGAGTGATTTGGCAATTATTTTATTTCTTCCGTACAGGCTGCCATCAAACCACTGACTGGGTGAACTGTAACATTTTGACTGGGTCTGGTCCACATAGTCTGTTGTATAAAGGAAGGATGCAACGTCTGCTAAGCTAAAAATGGCACCATTTTTTTAAACTGGAAAAACATTTCAACGTTTTTTACCGGCAGTGGAAAGAGGTGCAAAAGAGCAATACCAATTCGATTAGCACATTGCGAACCTCCCTCATCATAAACGAAGGGTCCATTAACTAACCATTGTTCCGAATCGGCAAATGTTCGACCCTGTTGTCCGCAATTATTGGTCCATCTTCGGACAGAGGTAAACCACTGGCTGAAAGGTGTGAGCAGTCCACTGCGACAGCATTTTCTTGCTTCAACTGATCACTGATAATCAGAGGGTCCTGCTTCAGTTCGGAAGCATTTTCCGTCTCAGCACCACAGAGATTTTCGATGGAAGCAGTACTACAAGAAAAATTGGCACTTGGAATTGCGAGGTTTGGAATCCCTAAGTTTACACTGTCACACTGAGAATTGGAATTATGTCCGCTAATGTCATCACTTGCTATATCGGTTGTGGTTGCACTGGTTTTCAGACGTTTATGTTTTCGCTTTGCTGGCCTTCGCTTCAGCTTTTTACTAGTTAAAGAAGCTGAAAATAAAAGGGAAAATGTGGGAAAATTAATTTATTCTGCTAACAAATTCATTGGTTTACACGGAACTGAGAACAACAGCTTTCGTGTGCAAACACAGGAAAGGTGGTCGCAATTAAATCCATGTTTGTAGGTTACAATTTGTGGATGACCTCCGATTAAAACAAGAATGAGACCAAATCACAAAGATATGAGGTCAGTGACATGGAACCTCTCAAAACTCATGAAGTCAAGTTAACGTGCAGCAGAACTCTTAGATTTAACACTCATCTTTTGGCACTCTGGGACCTTATTCAAATCAACCTGCAAAAAATTAGAAGCTGCTAAGCTAACAGCATCATAGCAGGACGATTTTGGCAGGTTGGAAGCAGTCGCAAGCAGGATGATGGCAGGACAAAAGTTCTTATTCAAATTCCCGGAATGAAACATTTCAAACATTTCCGCAGCAGACGCATTGAGGCGCAACATAAAGTCATCCATTGTAGACGGAATTTAGGAAGAGGCCAGTATGGCCGAGTGGTTAAAGCAGTCGGCTTCCGACTCAGAGGTTCCGGGTTCGATTCCCGGTGAATGGGAATTTTTTCATTGTTCAGTTGAACTCGGATCATTTATTGGCAGTGCTCAAATGTCGTTTTGGAAGTGTGATTTTTTGTCAGGAAAGACAAATCTTGTGAGTTTGTTTTTGTTGTGGTGTCGACGACATGAAACTTCGCTGCATAGACATGATGCTGTGAACGTGAACAGAGTTCTCGCCCACGAACAGTGCTTGTTTTTCCCTGAAGCCGCTTGCAGCGACAATGCGTCTTCAATCTTCATCAAGTGTGTTTTTGAAGCTAAGTAAGAGCCGGAAAATCATCACATTCGTTCAGTGTCGGCTTGGTAAGTTTTAGCAACTTGATTGAATTGGCAGCCACATGGGTGGATAAGGGAGAAATTGGATGCAGGTTAAAAAAAAACAATTTCCGCTCCCGAGGAAATTGTTTTTTCTTCAACATTTTGCAGACAAACGCAATCTTGAGTCATGAGTGCCCACAAAAGGTCAAAATGAAAACCCAAAACATTTGAACTAATCCTGGTGAGTCCGTTTCCGATACAAACGCACACCAAAGGGGCTCTGCCGCTCGAAACCCCGCTGTGGGGCTGCCCCAGACCACTTGTCGGGTGGGTGTCAAATTTGTTCCCTTTTGCATTTCAAATTTGTCTCGTTCTCTGACAACTTCCGTTTTGTCGACAGCATTTGAAGCGAACCACGTGATTCGAAACATCTCCAATGGGAAATGCGCAGGCTGCGATGAAGAAAATCAAAAATAAGAAGAATGGTCCTTTTGGCGCAGGCGTTGCGTTGTGGGACTTTTGCCGTTCACATCAGAGGCCGACTTTTGCCGTTCACATCAAAAATGATTCACACATTCTGAAAACAATGAGGGATGCGAGAACTTCTTGAAACGGAAAAGGAGGAAGTATGCCTGCCAAAAAGGAGCGCTAACGAGGTAACCACATTTTTTTCATCTAAATCACAGTCAGGAGCGAATGCAGCAAATGATAAAATCATTGCGGAGGGAAGGATCGTTCTGCTCCGATGATAAAATATTTTCAAAAGTGGGTGGGTGCTGTCTCGACGGATGTTGTCGCCGATTCAAAATCCCCAATCTGCTGCAGGATGCGACAAAGAAAACCAATTAAAAAATTCCGAGCGCAGCGCTGTGTTCGGTGGCGCAAGCGAAGCGTGCTGGACTGCTGTGCGGGTTGGCCGGGTTCGATTCCCGGCCGAGGATTATTTTGCAGATTGCATATGTGCTTCAACTGCGATTTGATACCTTCACAAATGAAGTGAACCTTCAGGAACTCGAGACTGTGGTCCTTATTTATGCTTTGTTTTGAACAGCATTCGAAAAAATCGAGAAACTTTTGCTGATCGCAGAAGAGAAAGGCTCCCATCAGCATCACCGAATACCATTCGAATGAAAACCAGAAAATAAAAAATTTGTTGCAGGCTCAATGAAAAAAAGAAATAAAAAAAGAAAAGCTCTTCCAACGGTGAAATTGGGAAAAAATTTGCAGAAAAAAATAAGAAGAACCACGCGAAATTCTTTGTATTTGTGAACGAAAGGACTTAGCAGGACTTTAGAGGCGGTCCGAGGCACCTCTAACTTTTTAACGTTGGTCAGATTGGAGGTGCTGCTAAGCATGAGAAGCTGCTAAACTCCTGCCATCGTCCTGCTAATTTAGCAGGTTGATTTCAATAAAGAAAATGAAACTTGGCAGGTCGGCAGCAGGACTTTAGCAGCTACTAAGCTTAGCACGTTGATTTGAATAAGGTCCCTGGTACATAAATTTCCACTTAACGTACCAAACCAACATGACGATACATTTGAAGCCAATCTTGTAAATCAGCTGGTTTACCTATTGCCAGTCTGGATAATAATTGGTGGAAAAAGCAAAATCTTGACTTTGGTATCTAAAATTGCCTCAAAATGTGGATCATGCTCATAAAAGGACATTGCCCATGCAGAATGTTTAATTTTATTTTTCCTGTTAAGCTTTGGTTCATCAACATAGTTCTTTGAATTTTCAAATGGTGTTTTTTTATAGGGATGTTATTATGGTTTCATCTAGTCATCATCTCTTCAACACATTTTGTGGTCTGTTAACCATGCTTTTTATGATGTCAACAAAGGGTTTTTTTAAGAAAAAGTCAAGATGAGGCACCTGCCACATAGAATGAAATTAACAACTCAACACCTAAGTTCGAAGTCACTTCTTACGAATGGCAGCATCACACAGTCGATGATCTTCACAAGGCTGTCAATTTACTCAAAACGGATGAACAGAATGAAGAATTGCATGCCTAAGCCGTTTCACAAGATTACATCAGACATAAATGTAATTTGCAGTTCAGCTATCTGCCACACTGACCCCACTCCCCATCACATTGACATGAACTTGTAGCCAATGAAGTAGCCCCAACTGCAGATACCGATGACCTTGGAAAACAAACAACTATTTTTTCCGAACGGGAAAGGATTAGCTGCCAATCAACATCAAAAATCTTACGAAGGAACTCACAAGCAAATGGAAAACATCATGGACACACTGCTGTTACAGTAAAAATAGACACGAAATCAAACAAATAAATTTGGCAGCTAGTTTTTGTCCACGTAGCAAATAGGTGCATAAAATTAGGGCATCAAACTTACGTTGGTGTGGTTCTTCTAAACTATGGTTAACAAGTTGGCACCAGCCGACAGGATAAATATCAGGACTTGAACAGTCTAACCACTGATCGTAATCTTCTTCCCAGCCATCAAAGTGGATCTTCAGCAGTCGACCAACAACCCTGGACACAGTCCCGACACAAATCAGCCGAGGGTCCATCAAATCGGTTGCTTCCAGTTTCATTTCAGTTTCAAAACCGTGGTCTGGGTAGTCCTGAAAGCAAAACAATCTCTACCAGTAAGTACGGTTATTGTTCTAAATTGTTGACAAATACAAAGACAGTTTTACATGGTTGGTGCAATGGTGGGGCACAAGAGACAAGGTTACACATCACACAAGACTCACAAGATTATCCTAGCATTGTCCTCGCCTTGGATGGGTAGTTTATTGGATCCAGGGAAAGCAGTGAATGCTCGACAGAGGTTACCACCCAGGCAAGATAACCCTGTGGATTCGGAAGCCATAAATAATAAGGCTCAAAACCATGCTACGTTACCAAAACAGGAATCACATTTTCCACTCGTACTGTTATTGGTGTCCAATTTTGTTGGATTTGTTCTTATTCGACGAAGATTATAGTTGGCAAAGAAAAGGATATCCAGGATTTGGCACAGAAAATTGCTTCTGGTTACCAATCTAAACTAAAGGAGTGATCTGGTTATCAGATCAGAACAGGGTCAGCAAGACTGTTTTAAAAGACAAAAGCTGGTAACATACCCTCACAAACAAGCTGACAGGTGCAGGAGTGGTCCCAGTGTCCTGCAAATATTGGCCCCATTTGAACAAGTTCTTATCGTACCCCTTTGGAGGAGTCAGCATAATTGCATGAGTTTCACAAAATCCAACAGGGAAGATGGATGGAGATGAAGAATGATAGCAAAACCAGTCGCTGCCACTTCCATCTGACTCAAAGCTGTCGATCCTAATCATGATGAAACTGTTCTTCAGAACCTAATGAAAAGACATAATTTTTGGAATATGATTAGGAAAACCATCGTGAGGCACAGAGAGAAAAAACGTTAAAGACAAGATGGTCCTTAGTTCATTAACAAATTAGGCAAAGATGATTATCAACAAACCAAGACTTCAACAACTATAACTCAGATGTGAGCAAGGAAATTCTGGTACAATCAGTGACAATGATAAGGTACTGGAAAAGTTCTCCAAACCAATGATGCTTCTATCTCAGAATCAAAGCACCACAGGCCACAGCCTGCCCCTCAGAACACACCCATCGCCATTTCAAACTAAGTTTCACACAGTTGTGAATGAAATAAGTGGACTTTCGAGAAGCACCAAGACAGTTGCAATATATCTGTTGGGAAACTACCAATAGCAAACCATGATTTCTAGAATGGAGTCACAAATCATGGCCAAGCCCTTTCACACCAAAGAAATTGTTTTGCGAAAGCAACAAGTTATTTCTCTGAATTTCCCATCAAGAGAGCATGAATTCCTTTTGTATTGCTGTAGTTATCCCAGGTGTTTTCCCATACTTGAGCATTTTTTTAATCACACGGTCAACTCTTTTATCATACAGGCAGCACAAAAGCCGAATTTGTTCTGAATCGATGATAAAGGAAGTCCGAAAATAAATGTTACAACATGTCGTGAAAGAAATCATGTGCGATGAGATCTTTCTCTCAGGCTGCACAGGAGCTGCCACACAAGCTCGCAACATTTGTTCCTGCCAAGTTTTTCTGCTAAAAGGACCAGTCTGCCGCTGAAAATTACGAACTTGAAAAACAGGCCTGGACCATCAAGAATTTAGCAACAGAAGAAATCAATCAGCCAACCCAAAGGAAAATGCCTATTAATAAAATATCGAAAAACATCAGGCACGTAAGCAGGTGAAGTTATTGCAACACATCGAAAGAAAAAAATGATCTCGGCGAAGACTCACACTGCATGAAATGAAATATGAGAAAAAATGACATCATTACCTTTGTAACAGTTGCAGCACAGATTGACGACAGATTCAAAGGGTCAACAGCCTCCAGCTTCATTCCCTCGGTGAACCCATGATCAGAGGTAGGTCTGTTTGGATACTGTACAAACATGTCTGGAGTTGCATCACAGTCGTCAAGATTCTCAGACAAATTCTTGCATTTCTCGATGTACGAATCACTGGCTTTTATGTCGTGGCCCACTTCGACTGCCCACCCAACTGGGTGAATCAGTGAAGAGTTTTCGTGACACCAGAAGCCTGGAAGTGGAGAACAGACGATGGAAGTGGAGGCCATATTTTCAATGTAATGCTACTAATACCAATGACGAATGCAATTTGGATACGAGGCACTTTTCCATCCAATCTTCCTTCTGATAGCATTGCTAAACAGTGCTCTTTTGCCACCGTCACCTTTTTTAAAGCATCTGATGTCAAACAACATAAAAGCAAACCAGAATTTTGAGTGATAGAGCACCTAAAAAGTGGAGCTTTAATTCCTCGTGGCAAACCGGAAAATCAACGCGTGACTTAGCTTCAAATTCAAATAAGGTACGAGCGTTGTCGAATCTCCAAGCTCGTCCACACCATCCACCATGACAAAAACAGTGTTTTTGGCATTCAATTCCAGCCTGCACCATCCAAATCTGATATTTTGGGCTCACCTAGTGTGGGTGCCTGTCTCACTTTCAGCAGCTTCCCACCCCCTCACTTTTGGGAACCCCAGCTCCAACGACGATATCGATGAGATTGATGGAACATTGTTTGAACTATCCCATGGCTGCACACAATCGTTTTGATCATAATTTACCTGTTTTTTTTTTTCGAACATTTTTTTTTGCAAACTTATGCAATTGCAGCAGTGTTCCTGGCCATCTCGGCAAAAATGAAGAACAGATATCAGCAGTAACCGTGCGATGAGGTCTGTCGAAAATTCCTCAGTTGGTGGAACACATGCAATTATGCTTTTACACTCTAGCTAAAACTTTATATGCATCACTCAATTCAACAAAAATATTTCAATGAATGCAGCAACTGATCACATCGTACACATATTTGCTGTGCGCCAAATGAAATAAGGTTAACTCTAGCGCAATTTCGACATGAATTTTCATCAGAAACAAGCTTAGAAAATGTCATTTTCAGCAAAACAAGACAAATCGCAAAACAGTGAAAGGAAGACTGTCCAATCAAACAAACCATCGTCGACCGTTTCGGCATCCCGGTACAGCACGTGAAGCCTTTTACCGAGAATTTGGTCAACTTTCGCCACACGCACCTGAGAAATTTTGGTCTTATCTATTACTTCTAGCACTGTCCCACAACTGTTGAAAGAATAGAAAGAGAGGACACAAATTGAATGGGAAATGTGCATTTCAACCTCGGATGACTTCAGTATGCCCAAGAATTAATTTTAGCAAATTGTAGGTACAATGTCCAAATTCAACGCTTTCAGTCGAAGAATAAAATAAAAAGGGGTAAAAAAATTTGACTCAGAGAGAGCTTCACAATTCCACTGCATTCAATGAACAACCACAATCGGCAATCTTCAAATTTTAAAACGGAGAAAAGATAAGTTTCCTGGTAAGAAACCCTCTAATGATGCTGAGGTTAGCATTGTGGGGCCTTTGCTTCGAGTGGGAATTGTTTTGGATGGTATTCTTGACATTCCCTCGATAAGATTTTAATAATCCAGCATGAAGCAATGGGAACATGAAAACCATGGTACGCTATGGCAAATATGCAGGTACTTTCTGAGAGCTAGTTGCTTATTAGAAGGTGTCAGTCAAAACAAAAAAGAAAGGATTTCAAAAAGGAAACGGTGCAATTTTTATCAAAAAAGATGACTCACCAGAACCTCGATTTCAGACTCTCTTGCACTTTGTTGGCAAAATTTGAAGGCAGTGTCCTGGCACCAGTCAACCTCTTGACAAGGAAATCTTTCCAATCACAGTACTTATTCTGAATACCTGAATAGAAAAAAAACGTATCAACCTGCAAAAGCCTGTTCTGCTTGAAAGGATGATCTCCATGTTCCTCATTTCTATGATGCGTTTTGTAATTTCATATTGCAGGTGCTTAAACAAACAGGATTGGGCGGGCCTAAAACAAAAATGATTATTCAAATCGCACTGTTGGCATCAACGGCTGTTGGTGAACATCACATCAATTAATCAATTATTTACACCTGTGAAATCGTGATGGCCACAACAAGCTATTTATCTTTTCTGTACAAATTATGGCTTGTTTTTGGCACAGTTACAATGTGAAATGATCATACTCTGCATTTTTCTCCTAAGGCTGGCCAAAGTTTCTGCTTACCTGCTCATTCCTTTACATCTGCATATCGCCCTGCACAAATTAAAGGGAGCTAAGTGAAAACAGAGAAATGAAAAATATTGTTGAACAACAATGGGTTTTAAATGGAAAATCGCAGGAGTAGAAATTAAAGTTTCTTACACTTAGTCCCTTTAATTTGTCCAGGGCGATATCTCCGTGTTAGTTAATTCATGATGTGCACCAATTTTGATGAATGGGAAAAACGATAAAGGAGGATGTAAAATGAAGAGAATAAAGCTTACTCTTTGGGGGTATCAGAGGTTTTCCTTTTGTTGCACACCAGCCAACAGAATGAACACCACCACTGCATAAGTTAACCCAGAAATCTTTCGAATCGTCTTGGCCAAAACCTTCATACCTCAGTTGAGCTCTGTACCCTGTTGGCATTGGAGGTAAAGTGTGAATTTTAAATGGAAAATAAAGCAATTTCTCCAATTTAAAGTCTAAACCAACCAACCGACCAAAAAAATGTTTTATAATTTTACCTCCCAAGGTTAAAAATTTTAATTTTGGAATTGAGGTTGGTAAAAAATTAGTTTCAGGCTTTTTGTTTGGCTTTGAATGAAGGTGAAAATTTGCAGATATGACATTTCAGGAAGGATCAGGGTGGCATTACCCAGACACTCCCAAAGGCACGGTTCTTGGGGGTTAGACATTTCACGAGGGGTCTGGGGTGGAGCCCCCAGTAATTGATCATGGAGGTGGTTTTTCTTGGAAGGTCCCCTGTAGTCTTTGGCCAAAGGGAACCTCGTATCCGGTTTTCCAAAATGGAAAAAGTTCCGTGTTTTGGTGGACCACCTGCATTCACCTTCAGTTTGTGGCAAAAACTCAAAGCTGTCAAGAATTTCATGTGGGTAGGTAATTCAAAGAGTCCCTAATTTTTTAATCTGGGCCACTCTTCCAATCCCATCAGGAGAGCAGTAAGTATGGTCGAAAGAAGCAAAAATTCTAACCTGAGCTAAGAGAAACTGTTGGAAAATCTTCTACATAGGTATCAAATCTTTACATTTGATTTTCAGTTTTTCTACATCATTCAATCAATTGAATAGGTAACGTCTTGCTCAGCATATTCCTTCCTGTCCTTTTTTCACTGACATGTTTGATGCTTTTTTACCTCAGTGTACGAGGGCTGGTCAAGTTCTGCTTGCACTTGCCTAGTTGATGTTTTGTGATTTCATTGAAACTTGTTGCATTTTGATGCTTGTTGTGTTTTAGCCTTCCCCTCCAAAGAACTTTGCATTTCTAAAAGGGGTGCTTTTTCTGTGGTAATTTTTCTGCGGCAGTTCCACGGTCAGAAAAATGTCAATTCTGCAAAACAAGGCCAAAGGAAGCACCAGCCAAGAGACTGTTCAGGCTGCGAATGACTGCAATTTTGTAATTCTGAAGCATCCTCCCAATTGTCTTCACTTGGGACCTTTGGAATAATACCCCTTTTCCTTCCCTTAAGTGGCAACTCCAGGGAAGGAAGTTTTCAAGTGATTCAGGAGCTGAAAAAGCGGTGAAAAATGCATTTCTGGTGAGCAACAGGAAGCATTACATGAAGAACTCCTGCAGCTCTTCCACCAATTGCAGAAAGGTGAAATTTTGTGAGGAGAGTACAATGATAATGAGTAATCACTGCAGCAAAAATCAAGTGTGTAGCATCTCATTTTCTTAGCAAGTGCAATTGGAACTTGACCTTCCCTCGTACGCAAATGTTCCATTTTCTCTGTGTTAATGTGCGTATTTGCGTAACAGCCTTTCATTTAACTTCATTTTTTATCTCGCATTTATATTTGCATCAAATGGCAAATTATAGATTAAATAAATAAATATCTTTAATGTTCCTACAGAATTCAGCAGGACAGATAGGCCTGGATAGGCAATAAAAAGAAAAAAAAAAAACAAAAAACTGGGTACCTGCGATCCTGAGCACAGTAGCAACCCAAAACGAATTTGGGAACACGTCAGAGAAATTGTCGAAATCAGAGTTCAAAACTTCAACCTTCATATCTACAAAGATATTATCCCAGCAGTTTCCCATCGGTGCCTGGAAAGAAAACAAAAAACTGTCAATCCCAATAGACCTATCCAAAGAGTCGGCATCAGTGACAAATTCCTTGACCAAGGACAGTTAACTGAAAAGAAGGTCAGTGTTACTTTTAATAGCGATCCTGCAATTCTCCACAAGGTCCCCAAGACATATTTCTTGCTGTACGTATGCCTTATGGGGGGCCACCTGAAATCGCAAACTTTTTTTTATTTGTTCCCCGATTTTGTTCAAACTTTGCACACTGTTTGGGCGTCCATTGAACAAGTTCTGTACAAAATTTGAACCTCATATCTCCACTGGTTTAGGTACAGTGGTCATTTATGTGAAAAGATGGATGCGATCTTCTGACCCGTGTTCCGGTATACCATGCAAGTTAGAAAGATCAAAATTTGGGTGTAAGTACTGAAATGCAATTCAAAACTTTTGACAGGGCCGGATTTTTGATTTTTTGTGATGCGGCTGAACTGCGCATGCATTTTGACCATTCTCCGCCAAAACGTAAAAAATCTACGCTTCTCTGGAATGGCATTGAAATAACTTGAAATTGAGAGGCAAATTGAAAAATCCGACCCTGTCATTCGATTTGTAACACCTTTTTACATGAGTATGTCAAATTTCAGCCTTCTGGCATAAACAACAGCCAAGATAGAAGGGTCAGAAGGTTACCAGGAGTGAAAAAATCCAAAAGCGGCAAAAATATGTTTGAAAATGAGTGATATTTTCTGAAATGCTGAAAAAGCATGGAACAAATTTGTATCGCATGCTGAAATTTGCTCTTGTGAAGCCATTTCTCAACGGATTTTGATTATTTTTGGACCAAAATGCACAGAAAACAACCAAATATCATGGTAAAAGCATTTGCAAAAATGAGAAATTTTCTATTTTTTTTTTCACCTTTTCTGAGGTGGCCCCCCCCCCTTAAACATGCACATCCCACAGGCCACCTTCATCATTTTTGGACTTATGCTACCAAGCCTAACCAGTGCCTCCTACAACACAAGGCCTTTGCACGAGAAGTAAAAATGGCGTGACGTCATAAATAGTGGATGGTGGAAAACAGGAAAAGACAATGCGGGTGAGCCGCGTCCGAGGTGTGCTGCCCACGGAAACTTGACATTTCTCTTGAACCAGTTAACCGATTTTGATGAGACTTGTTGTGCTGGAAAGCTGAAAATTTGACTATTTCAATGGTGTATAACAACCCCTAACGTTTCATGCTGAA